>PVIC010016036.1:0-34344 GCA_004025085.1 Thryonomys swinderianus | reverse complement strand
GTACAAATTTCCCAATGTTATATGTGATTTTGAGATGTATATAAATTGTATCAATAAAGAATTCAATTAAAAAAAAGATTTAATTGTGTAGTGCTCTAAATTCTCTCCTATAACATCAACCACACAAAATAAATGTCCTAAAGCTAATTTTAACAACCATTTATGGATTTTCCTACCTTTATAAATCTGTTATAAAGCAATTATTCAGCTATATTTTGTCTTATATTTATTTTAGTTTTTTAATTGCAGGTATGTTTATACTGGCACATTATTTATCAAGTCATGAGAATAATAGTTTTAAAGCAAATTAAAATATTCATGGTACTTTAATCAGTTCAGTGAACTTTAGGTATGGCAGTTCAAGACGTTGATGTTCAATTTATATTAGAACCTTTTAAAACTAAAATAAAAATATTTCACAGTTTGAAATTATTAAAGCTTAAAGCACCCCAGATACTACATAATTGGAAAGGTAACTATTCTAATGATAACCTGATATTTGGACTATACTGAAATGGCTCATTTCAAAAGAGTGAATAATGGTCAGCACAATCATTCATGCTGTGGGTATTTATCCAATTTCAATTATAACAATAATACAAATACAATACAATTTGATAGACAAAATGTCAAACTTTCAATTGTATTGCACCCTTAGTTTTTGTTTTTTGGTACCAGGGATCAAATTCTGAGCCTTGTTCTTACAAGGTAGGTGATGGCACCACTGAGCTATATCCCGAGCCCTGTACTCTTACTTTGATCAAGGTTCATGATAAGAAATAATAACACTTAATATACTTTACAATTTTATGTCTTTTTAAAGAACAAATAATCTCAATTGATGTCTACATAATTTTGTAAAAAATACAATCAATATTAACTTTTGGATGAATTTTACATTAAATGTTACCTACTGCTCAAATTGGCAGAACATAAAGTAGAACTGGAAGGATACAGAGAAGAAGATCGTATGGTCCCTGGAAAAGGTTACATGCAAATTCTGAAGTGTTCTGTATTTTTTAAGATGCTTTGTACATCAGCACCAAAATTGTCTGGGTATCATAAACAATATTCCAGTCCAGTACAAAAGAACTGGGTGATATGCAAAACAGGCTGCAATTTTTTTTTTCTTTTTTGAGACAGGGTCTTGTTTTGTAGTTCAGGCTGACCCTAAGCTCACTATATAGCCCAGGCTAGGCTCAAACTCACAGCAATCCTCCTTCCTCTGCTTCCTGAATACTGGGATTACAGATGTGAGCCACCATGCCCAGCATTGTGGTGTATAGTACTGATTGCTGGTGGTGTGAGTCACCACACCCAGCACTGTGGTATGTGGTTACCAGTGATTGAACTCAGGACCTTGTGCTTAGGAGGCAGGTGCCAGAATTTAGCCTGAGCTAAATCCCCATCCCAGGCTCCAATCTTTAATCCCTACCAGAAAAGCTAGGATTCTGGGCCAGACTCAAAGCAAGCTACTTCTAGAGAATATCCTTGGAAAGTAGTCATTTCCTGATGAAATCTCAACACCAGTACAAGCAAACTGGATGAGGATTTAATTAAATTCAACAGTTAGGTTCAATATTGACCTTATGGAAAAAGTGGATTCAGTTCTTGTCCAATTCTGTCTGCAACCAGAATCATGGAAAGAATAAATTCATGAACCAAGGTACCACTGTTAATGAAGCTACCTACCATAAGTAATTCACAAAGTCTTAATTCAGAAGACAAACAACAAAAACGACACAGAAATTTAAAAAAAAAAATAAGAAAACAAGGGACACCTCAACACCCCTAACACAAACAAAGCAAATTCAGGAGCCAGTGAGGTAGGGGAAAAAAAAAAAAAAAAAGCTATTAAGCTGAAATTTGGAAATGAGAGCAGAAGTAACAAAGCAGATAAATCTGATTTGTTGACTCTTGACAAATTCAAAGCAGAAATAGACAGATAATAAATATATGATGAAGAAAACGGTTAGTGAATCCAGGATAAATACAGATTAAAAATTAGAGCTTACATAAACAATGGAAAATATGAATGACCAATATAGAAAAGAACTAGATCCCATAAAACAGAATCAAAAAGGTTAAAAATTGTATTGAAAGTATATACCATAGAGTAAACCAACATGAAGATAAAATATTAGATATTTATAAGATGGGGTTGTGCTTGGTGACCCCAAATTAAAAATTTCTTAAAAACAGCTAGGAGCATTTGGGCTGTTTCCAAGATCTAGCTATCACAAACCGAGCTGCTATAAACATGGGTGCACATATAGAAAAAATTTCTGATGGTAAAAAAAGGAAAAGGAAATAAAGCTTATGTACATAGGGGGTAGGAGGTTCTATGGAATACGGGGAAATAGGAAAAATATGAGAATTAAAATGTGTCATGTACTGGTACAAATTCTCCATATTGACTGTGATCATAATGTATATATATAAAATGTACTAATAAAAATCTATCTTAAAAAAATAACTGTGAAACAGTGTCAGTCCAAAAGCTGTACACAACACACAAAACATTGATATAAGATTAATCCTGCTATTCTCCTCCTGGAGATAGACAAAAAAGAATTACAAGAGTCATATCACAGCGACATATGTGCACCCCTGTCTATAGCAGCACAGTTTGTGATAGCTAAATCTTGGAAACAACCCAAATGCCCATCAACTCTACACTGGATAAAGAAGATGTGGGTGTGTTTTTTTTATAAAATGGAGTATTATTCTGCCATAAAGAATGATGAGATTGAATCATTTATACTCAAATGTAAATAGCTTCAGGACATATTCATAAGCAAAATAAATAGGTCACAGATGTAAAATATTGTATCTTTTCTCTGGTATGATAAATTGAAATTGTAGATGTGTACTAGAATGCATGATTGATATTGTGAAATAGTAAATATTCAAAGGGAAATGGGGTTTAGGGCTAAATAATGAGGAAAGAAAAAATTGATGGTAAAAAAACAAGGAAACAAAGTTTGCGTATATAGGGGCAGGCAGTGGTGGTAAGGTGGGGAGGGGAGGAGGAAAAAGAATTAATTTGTGTCATATACTGGTAAAAATTCTCAATGTGGAGTGTATTTGGGATGTGTATATATAATGTACCAATAAAACATACCAATTAAAAAATGTAAAAATATAAGATTAAGGGCTGGAGATTCAGGTCAGTAGTTCCAGCACCTGCATCATAAGCACAAGGTCCTAAATTCAATCCCCTGTAACCACATACAACGCTGGGCGTGGTGACCCATGCCCACCAGTAATCAATACCACAATACCACAGTGCCGAGTGTGGTGGCTCATGCCTGTAATCCCAGCACTCAGGAGGCAGAGGCAGGAGGATTGCTGAGTTCCAGGCTTGCCTGGGCTACATAGTGAGCTCAGGGCCAGCCTGAACTACAAAGCTAGACCCTGTCTCAAAAAAAAAAAAAAAAAAAAAAAAAAAAAAAAAAAAAAAAAAAAAAAAAAAAAAAAAAAAAAAAAAAAAAAAAAAAAAAAAAAAAAAAAAAAAAAAAAAAAAAAAAAAAAAAAAAAAAAAAAAAAAAAAAAAAAAAAAAAAAAAAAAAAAAAAGACATAAGATTAACTGAAATCAATGAAAAATCAGAAGAAATTCAACCAAGAACAGAATATTGAGTGATGTTAGAGAAAAAGAAAAAGAAAAACACATACAAAGGAAAACCCATCAGAATCACGAGACTTTCCAACATAAACCTTTAACAAAGAGAGCTTGTCTCAGTGGTTCCAGTGTCTGCTTGGCAAGCTCAAGGTTCCAAATTCAATCTCCAGTACTACCTACCACAGGGCCGGGCATGGTTGCTCACACCTGTAATCCCGACACTCAGGAGACAAAGGCAGGAGAATTACTGAGAGTTCAAGGCTAGCCTGGGCTACATAGTGCATTCAGAGCCAGCCTGAAATACAAAGTGAGACCCTGTCTCAAAAACAAAAACAAAAAAACGAAGTGTGCTTGAATTATTTCAACCCCTAAAAGAAAACCTTCAACCCAGATCAATGATCTTTCAAAATTGATGGAGAAATAGCATGTTTCTGGGATTAAAAAAAAAAAAAGAAAAAAATCTGAAGAAATCCATGACCATCAAACTATCACTGCAAAACGTACTTGGTAATATTTAGAGAGCGCCGACTCCTAACCACTAGACCACCAGGGAGCTTGGTAATATTTAGAAAAAGACGATGAAGACAGTGTCAGGAATCTCAATGCAATGAATCCACTATGCAACTCAATAAATTAAGTAGAAGGGAAAAAAAGAGAATCAACAAGAGGAAAATAATATAATGACAAGGACAAGTCAAAATCTATCAGAACCATCAGTGTAGATGGTTCAATTTACCAATCAAAAGAAACAGATTCACAGAAGGAATAAATAATCAAGATCCAAAAATATGCTATATAAAAAAAACACATTTAACTCAAAAATAAATTCACAGACTAAAACTCATAGGATAGATAAACATATTCCTTGCAGCAGAAACCTGGAAAACAGAAAGAGTAGCTCACTCTATTTGCAAATGAAGTGAATTTCAAGCTGAAACTGACCAGAAGAGATAAAGAAGGTTACTACATACTTGTGAAAGGTACATTACAAGAGGAAAGATAACAATCACCTATGCACCACATATAAGCATGCCCAACTATATAAAACAAACACTACTGGATTTAGAAAATGAGAGAAGTACTAATACAATCCTGATTGAGGGAACTCAATGTCGCAAATTGATTAGACAAAAAATCATTAAGAAATATTAGACAGGGCTGGAGATTTAGCTCAGTGGTTCCAGCACCTGCCTCGCAAGCACAAGGTCCTGAGTTCGATCCCAGTAACCACATACAATGCTGGGCGTGGTGACTCATGCCCACCAGCAATCAATACCACATACCAAAGTGCCGGGTGTGGTGATTCACACCTATAATCCCAGCACTCGGGAGGCAGAGGCAGGAGGATTGCTGAGTTTGACTTGCCTGGGCTACATAGTGGGCTCAAGGCCAGCCTGAACTACAAAGCGAGACCCTGTCTCAAAAAAAAAAAAAAAAAAAGAAAGAAATGTTAGACAGACATCAACACCCATGAAAAATCAAATAACAAATACAATTGTAATAGGGGACCTCAATATGCATGGTAACAAATATAGATTAGCTAATCAAAACAACAAAGAATTATCAGCTATCATCAAGTTCCCCTTGACCACAGAGTCAGCCATGAAGAACAGAGGGGACAACAACACACTTGCATTCATTGTGGATGTCGAAGCCAACAAGCACCTGACCAAACAAGCTGTGAAGCAGCTCTATGACACTGCCATAGCCGAAGCCAATATCCTGATCAGGCTTGATGGAGAGAGGGCATATATACTCAACAGGCTTCTCATTATGAAGCCTTGGATGCTACCAACAAAATTGGGACCATTACATTTGAGTATAGCTGGCTAATTATAAATACATGTGACTTTCACCATAAACAAAAAAAATATCAGAGCTACACCAAACCTTTGATCAAATAGAATCAGCAGGTATCTACAGAGTATTGAAGCCCATAACATCAAAATACACATTCTTCTCAGGAGCATAGGGAACTTCCTGCAATATCGACCACATACTAGCTCAAAGAAAAAGTGTAAGTAAATGCAAAATAACTGAGATTATCCTATACATATTTTCAGATCATATTGCAATGAAATTGGAAGTCAATGATAAAAGAAACCATGAAAACTGGATGAACTCAAGTAAGTTAAGTAACAATCCCCTGATCAAGGTCTCACAGATAAAATTAAAAAAGAAACTAGCTTCTATAAACAGTAATGCTAGTATAATACACCAGAACTCATGAGGTGCAGTCAAAGCAGTTCTGTGAGGGAAATTTATAATGGGAAGTTTCCACATCAGAAAAAATAACTAAACAATGTTGAACTTCCATCTACTAAAAAAAAAAAAAAAAAAAGCAAGTTAAACCAAATGTATATATGATGGAAAAGGTTATAAATCAGAGCAGAGGGCCAAGAATTTAGCTAAGTGGTTCCAGAGTCTGCCTTGCAAGTGCAAGGTCCTGAATTCAATCAACCCCCAGTATCTCATAGCACAGGCTGGGCATGGTGACTCACACCTGTAATCCCAGAAATCAATACCACACACCACAATGCCAGGTGTGGGGGCTCACACCTGTTAGCCCAGCACTCTGGAGGCAGAAGCAGAAGGATTGGTGTGAGTTCAAGGCTTGCCTGGGCTACATAGTGAGCTCAGGGCCAGTTTGAACTATAAAGTGAGACCCTGTCTCAAAAAAACAAAAATATCAGAGCAGAAATTAAAACAATTGAGACTGAGAGAACAATGAATTGAAGAGTTAGTCTATTGAAAGATTAAAAATAATAGAGAAATCCTCAGCCAATTTGATTTTATAAAAGGAAAAAAAAAGAGACTTATTCATGCAATTAATAGTGGTAGGGTTAAATCACAACAGATTCTACAGAAATCCAGAAGATATTCAGGACATACTTTGAGAAGCTGTATTCTGACACAAGAGAAAACTTAGAAGAAATTGATAGATTTCTAGATACATATAAATTGCCAAAGATGAATCAAGGTATACAAGTTCTAATTAACTCAATATCAGTTAATGAAATTGAAAATTAGTAATTAAAAGTAATATAAAATCTATTAAAAGGAAAGCTCGGTCCTAACAGCTTTGATATTGAATTCTACAAGAAATTCAGAGAAGGTCTAAAGTCAGTAATCCTATATTCTTTAATGAAATTGAAAGGGGAAGCAATATTCTCAAACTCATTGCTGGAAGCAAGCATTACCTTAATACTAAAACCAGGAAAGAACTTAACAAAAAACAAACAAAAAAAGAACTACAGGGCAATCTTTTTTAATGAATACAGTTGCAAAAATCCTGAATAAGATATCAGGATGAAGTAAATGACCAAAAAAAAAAAAAAAGTATACACCACAACCAAATAGGATTTATCCCAGTGATTCAAAGATGGTTCACCATATGCAATTCAGTAAATATAATACAACACATTAATAGAACCAAGAGAAAAAAGTCATGATCATCTCAGTAGACACAGATAAAAGCAACTGACAAAGTCCAACACCTATTTATGATAAAAATCCTAAAAGAATTTTGAATAGAAAGTCTTTATCTCAATTAGATAAAACCCATCAGTGACAATCCAACAACAACATCATAGTAAATGTTCAAAAGCTGAAAGCTTTCACTCTAAAATCAGGGACAAGACAAGGATACTACTATTATCACTCATATTCACTATAGTCCTGGAAACACTATTATATGCCAGAGTTATTAAATGAAAGGAAGCAATACAAGAAGTTTGGATAAGAAAGGGAGAGATTATACTATCATTATTTACAGATGACATAATACTCTATGGAAGGCCCAAAATAACTCTACCAAAAGACTCCTAGAATTAATAGCCAACTTCAGTTGTGTAGTAGGATACAAAGTTCACACTCAAATATCAATAGAATTCCTTTATATGAATAACAAACTCACTGAGATATAAACTAAGGGAACAACTTTCATAGTAATAGTAAGAAAAATGAAATACTTAGGAATCAATTTAATAAAGGAAGTGAACGGTCTTTACATTGAAAACCACACAAATCTGAAAAATGAAAGATGATATCAGAAAATTGAAAGATACTCCCTGTTTTTGAATAAGCAAAAACAATATGGAGAAAATGCTCATACTTTCAAAACTGTTACAGAGATTTAATGCAATTATAATAAAAAACAACAGAACTAGAAAAACAATCTTAAAGTTTATATGGAACCAGAGGAGACCTAAAATAGCAAAAACAATTCTCAACAACAAGGATACGGCCAGGAACATCGTAATATTTAATTTGAAGTTATATTACAATGCTGTACTGATAAATATAGCATGGTACTGGGATCCAAAACAAAGCAAAGCAAGTAGACTTAGGGATCAGTGGAGCAGAACAGAAGACGCGGAAACACCTCCAAGCACATCCTGCTACCTGACCTAAAAACAGGGCCAAACAACTTCACTAGATGAATAAAACTGGTGGTGGGAAAATGGCTTTCAATATGCTGACGATTAAACCTGGAACCATATTTGTACCATGCACTAAACTAAAATAAAAATGGATAATATATCTGAATAGAAAAACAGAAAAGCTTAATCTGCTAGAGGATGGAGTAGGTAAAACTTGAAGATGTACGTGTAGGCAAAGACTTGTGAACAAAAACCCCAGTTAACAGGAACTATTCCAAATAATCGGATCATATCAAATTTAAAAGTTTTTATACACCAAAGAACCCATCCAGAGAGTACAGAGGTAACCCACAGTGTGGGAAAACTTTTGACTACCAACTTCTCCGACAAAGGACTAATATCTAATATGTACGGAACTCAAAAAACTCAGATCTCCTCCAAAATTTAAGGACCCAATCCAAAACTGGGTATCTAAAATGAATACATATTTCTGTGATGAAGTACAAACAGCAAATATAAGAAAAGAAAAAGTTCAACATCACTGGCCATTTGAGAAATGCAAATTAAACAAGACTGAGATTCCATCTCTATCCAGCAGGAATGACTGTCATTAACATATCAACCAACAAGTGCTGGCACGGCGCTGGGGGAAGGAAGACTTCCCAGCTGGTGGGAGTGCAAATTCATGCAACCACTGTGGAATTTGGTGTGGAGATTCCTCAAAAAAGCTAAAACTCGAGGGTCTATATGATCAGCGGTTACTATTCCAGGTTTCTTCTCATGGTGATATAAGAATATGTGTTCATAGCAGCATAACTTATCATAGCTACATATCAGAAACAGCACATGTACCCATCACTAGCTGAATGGTTGAGGAAAATGTGGTATTTATGTACAGCAGAGTACTACTGTTGCCTAAAGAAGGACATTTTTACGTAAATGGATGAGACAGAAAAACAGAATTTAAAGTGAAATAAATCAGACACACAAGTTTAGATATTATGCTTTTTCTCTTGTGTGAGAAAAACAAAGGTGTAATAAGGAGCAAAATGGAGGGTAGTTATTGGGAAGAGGAACAAAGATGAGGTAAAGGTAAGGAAGGGAAAGGAATTTAACAAAAAGGAGAATGGAAGGCTAATAATGGAAACAAAGCTTTTGTAAGTAAAGAGGGGAACAAAGATGGAAGGAAGAGATGGGAATGGTACCAAATGAATTAAGAGACAGTATGAAAGGCACTGTCTCCACGGCAGACATGTGCTATAAAACTTTGTAAAAAATAAATGGGATATAGTAAAAAAGGCAAGATGTCCAATCTCACAAAATAAATCCAGCACATAAAATTATGTAAGATTGTTAGTAAGACTGTAACACTTTAAAATGAGTTGTCTGCCAGTGATTAAACAAAAGTAAAGCAAAACCCCCCAAAACAAAAACAACAGAAACTTTCTCCAAATTTCATTGTCAGGCTAATTAATATAGTACATATATCTCTGTTGACACCTTTATTTTAGAATGTTGTTTGCTAAAACACCTGCTCAGCTATTCTAGACAAATATTAGGGTTAAAACTGCATTTGTTTAATTTGTAAGAACACTAGAAGTTCTTTACTTTATTCATCTGGGGTGGATGGGAAAGAATCATAAATCTAAATGCAGCTGGGTCTCAATTAATCCAAGCAGAAAAACAAAAACAGCAAGTGCTGAGCTGAGCACACCATTTACCCAACTGGGTCAGAACACTTAGAGGAGGACCTGCTCATGAATCATGGGGCTGCTGGTTCTGTACTGAGCTTCATTAAATCACTTGGCCAGTAGCATTTTTTTGGTTTATTTTTATATTTATTGGTACATTGAATACACACATTGTGATCATTTGATAGGAAAAAACTTTATGAACAAAAGCTCTATAGTATGAGATCTAGCAAAAGAAATCAACAAATGGGATCTCTTTTTTTTTTTATCAAAAAGCTTCTGCACAGCAAAGGAAACCACCAGCAGAGCAAAAAGACAACCAACAAATTGGCAAAGAATCTTTACCAGCTGTTTCTCAGACAAAGACCTATTACTAGAATACATAGAGTTTTTAAAAATCAGTCCCTTTGAATATTTACTATTTCACAATACCAATCATGCATTCTAGAACAATTTTACAACTTCAGTTTCTCATAGCAGAAAAAAGATATGATATTTACACATTTGTGACCTATTTATTTCACTTATGAGTGTGTCCTTAAGGTACATCCATTTGAATATAATGACTCAACCTCATCATTCTTTATGGCAGAGTAGTACTCCATTTTATATTTTAAAAAACACATCTTTATCCAGTGTAGAGGTGATTGCAATTTGGGTTGTTTCCAAGATTTAGCTATCACAAATTGAGCTGCTATAAACATGGGTGTACATATGTCACTGTCATATGAATCTTGTAATTCTTTTGTGTATATCACCAGTAAGGGAATAGCAGGGTCAAATGGGACATACTCAAAGGGAGATGGGATTTAGGGGTAAATAAAGAGAGGAAAGAAAAAAATTGTTGGTTAAAAAAAAAAGGAAACAAAGCTTGTGTATATAGGGGATGGAGGTGATAGGGTGGGTGGAGGAAGGGAAAAAGTGAGAATTAAGTCTTGTCATATATTAGTACCAATTCTCAATGTGGAGTGTAATTGTGATGTGTATATATAATGTACCAATAAATGAAATTTTAAAATCAGTGCCCCCAAAATTAAAGACAGTTCAAAAATGGGCAACTGAAATGAACATACACTTTTTAGAGGAAGAAGTAAAAGCTGCCAAGAAGCATATAAAGAAGTCCTCAACATTGTTGGTCATTCGAGAGATGCAGGTGAAAACAACACTGAGATTTCATTTTACTCCACAAAGAATGGCTGTATTTTGAAATTACCCAGCAACAAATACTGGCGAGGCTGTGGAGAAAAAGGAACCCTTCTCCACTCTTGGTGGGAATGTAGATTCTGTGTGTGTGTGTGTGTGTGTGTGTGTGTGTGTGCATGTGTGTGTGTGTGTGTGCTTTCTTTGCTTTTTTACCATCACATTTTCTTTCCCCTCATTACTTACTGCTACTCTTTTTTCTTTGAATATTTTCTATTTCACAATATCTACTGTATACTCTAGAACTCATTTACATCTTCAGATTCTCATATCAGAGACAAGATATGGTATTTACATATCTGTGATCTATTTCACTTACAGTGTGTCTTGAAGGTATATCCATCTGAATATAAGTGACTAAGACTTACCATTCTTTAAAGCAGAGTGATACTCCATTTTATTAAACAAACAAACAAACAAAAAAACACATCTTTAGCCAGCCTCCTATTGATGAGTGCTTGGGTTGTTTCCAAGATGTAGCTATCAAAAACTAAGCTGCTGTGAACATGGGTACACATATGTCGCTGTGATAGGCATATTTCAATTATTTCACGTATATTCCTTGCAGGGAAATAGCAGGGTTAAATGGGATCTCTAATCCTAGTTATTTTGAGCGATCTCCACACTGATCCCCACAGTGGTTTCACCTGTCTACATTTCCACTAACAGTGGAGAAGGGTTCCTTCCACCCCACAGCCTACCAGCATTTGTTGTTGGTTAATTTCACAGTAGCAGCCATACTTTGTGGAGTGTGATAGAATTTCAGTGTTGTTTTCATCTGTGTCTCTCAAATGACCAGTAATGTTGATCATTTTGTCATATGCTTCTTGGCTGCTTTTACTTCTTCCTCTGAAAAGTATCTATTCATTTCAGATGCCCATTTTGAATTGGATCTTACAATTTTGGAGGACTGATTTTTAAACTCTTTATATAGTCTAGATAGTAGCCCTTTATCTGAGAAACAGCTCATAAATTTTTTTTTCCTCTATAGGTGCTTATTTGTTCTGCTGCTAGGGGTTTCTTTTGCTGTTCAGAAACCTCTTAATAGGATGAGATCCCATTTGTTACTTCTGCTAGTTCTCATGGTACAGTGTTTTTGTTCATGAAGTCTTCCTTTAAGCCAGTGTTTCCAAGAGTTCTACCTATTTTGCAGCAGGCTTAGTGTTTCTGTTTCAATATTTAGGTCTTTAATCCACTTTGATTTAAGTTTAGTGAACTGTGAAAGAAATAGGTGTAGCTTTAGTCTTTGTTAGGTTGAGCCCAGTTTTCCCAGCACTATTTATTAAAGAAGTTGTCTTTCCTCCACTGAGGATATTTGGCTCTTTTGTCAAAGACAAGGTGGCTTAATGTATCTGGACTTGTTTCTGGGTCTTCTAATCAGTTCCCCTGATTCTTGTGCCTGTTACTTTGTAACAAAAAGTTGAGTAGAACAAAAAACATTAGTTTTATTTGTCTTACTACCTCACTCTTACTATTAACCTATCAAACAATAGGAAGAAGATGGAAATTTAGGAATTGGGGAAAAGATAAAAACAAAGAAAAAAGTCTCTAATATGATTATACTACACTGTTTATATCTGTGCTTACAGAGGCAGCTTTCTTTCTTTCTTTGTTTTTTTTTTTGTTTTTTTTGTTTTTTTTGTTTTTTTTTTACTCTCTGCACAGGGATTCAGTTGTATTGTTTAAATCATTATTTGAAGTAAATAAAATGAAAAAAGAAAATAAATGTATAACAAATCCACCAGGTGTGACACTTTGAATAAAACCCTGGAATTCAACATTAAGAATAGAAGTACAATTCTCACATACTGGTACAAATTCCCAATATTTAGTGTTTTCATGATGTGTATATACAATGTACTAATAAAGATAAAAATAAAGAATTGAAAAAAAAACAATAGATATACATATACGAAGTAATATACAGATAGATAACGACATATGCATCTTTTCTGCCTTTTGAAGCCCTGTTTACTATGGGATGGCTGGTTTCACTGGCCCTCTGTGGATTACTGCCATATGTCACTAAGAATTACTCCCCAACAGACCCATTTATTACATCTTGTCAGAGTCTGGCAAAAGCATCACACATAGCAAGCAAACTTCAGAGGCCTCATCATATATAGTATGTGCTTCATCAAAATGTTGATGAAAGCACAATTTTTAGCCAGGATTTTGGATCATAGGAAACCTAACTTGAATTGCAAAGAGGGCCCTTGATGCTTGTAGTTTTGACTTTGACTCAAATAATCACATTAATGGTCAGAAACAAACCACTATTTTGTTGCCAGCTTTTCTGAAATCAGTGATTTCATTGAAATGAAGTCTACATCAAAGAAAAGAAATACAGAACTGAGGGGTTTAGGTTTTATTATTATTATTATTACTTCTTTATTCCTAGATATCACACAAGTTCCTTACAGTCACCTGACTCTTCTACAAAGATCTCACGTGCTGATAAGAAAGTAAAACTCAGTGAACTCCATTTATGAAAGTCACAAATTTACAAGAGGCTGGCTTTCTCCCAGTATTCATTTATTAGTGCAAGTTTTTGTTAAAGTTTACTTTCTACAACTGCTGGTAAAATTTACAGAGTAAGCTATACTGCTTGTTTTTTTTTCTTAATTTTACATTTTCAAATAATGATCTAGTGGTCAACTTAAATAGTCTCATGTGCACATAAAATATTATATCATGTACATTCAACATGAATCCATGGTATTTTCAATTTTTTTATTTTCCATGTTTAAAAATGTTTCAGCAATTAAATACAGTTACTTCTGATCCTTTTATCAGTAACAAATTATGTGATAGTCATTACTGAGGCCATGTATCAAATCTATGGGAATTCCCTTGGGAGCTCCTGGGAAACCAAATTCCACAAACTCTCACATGCTCATATGAAATGCTTTAGTATTTATATATGATATGCATATGACCTTCCTGTACTATAAAGCACCTCTACGTTACTTATAACACCTAATATAAATGCTTACAGGTATGTAAATACTTGTTACATTGTTTATTAGGGAAAATGACAGGGAAAAGTCTGAATGTGAAATAAATAGATAACAGATATGTAAATACCATATCTTTTGTCTTGTATGAGAACCTGTAGATGTAAATGAGTTCTAGAATGTATATGATATTTTTTTTAAAATAGGAAATATCCAAAGGGAATGTGGTGAGGGAACATAATTAGGGGAAAGAATAAATATGATTTGGAAAGAAAAAAATAGCATGTATGTAAGGAGTGGGGGGTTGGGAGTGGGTAGAGATATGGGTAAAAATGAGAATTAAGTTCTGTCCTATACTGGTAGAAATTCCTCATTGTTGAGTGTGTTTGGAAACTGTATATAAAATGTACCAATAAAGAATTCAATTAAAAAGTCTTAATATGTTCAATAAAATATGATCTTTTTGAACCTGCACATGAGAAATGTTGCCTGTATTTTTATCTGTAGCTTCTTCAATTTTGTACTATATTGATTGTATTTAGTAATGAACAGTAAAGCAATTCAGTATTTTCTCACCTATCAATCAAGAAGCCTAGGTAGAAAAATAATCATGTTAAGATCATGTTAATCATGGGTGTGTTTAGTAATATTATTTATTTATAATAAATAATAATTATGACTTGAGTCTGAAATGGATGTCAAGTTATATAACCAACAGAAAATGATATTATTAATGGGTTTTTGTATTAATTATCCTTATCAACTATTTCTTAAATCTACTAGACTAAAAGTGGGCATTTTCAACTGCAGTGACAAAAATTTTCATACAGGGCCAGAGATTTAGCTCAGTGGTTCCGGCGCCTGCCTCGCAAGCTCAAGGTCCTGAGTTCAATCCCAGTAACCACATAGAATGCTGGGCGTGGTGACTCACACCCACCAGCCATCAATACCACATACCACAGTGCCGGGTGTGGTGGCTCACGCCTGTAATCCCAGCACTTGGGAGGCAGGGACAGGAGGATTGTTGAGATTGTGGCGGCTTGCCTGAGCTCCATAGTGAGCTCAGGGCCAGCCTGAACTACAGAGCAAGACCCTGTCTCAAAAAAAAAAAAAAATTCATACAGATTAAGAAGTAATTACTGTGTGTGAAACATTTTAGTAAAACATTTTTAGATAAGACTCATAGCTTAATCCTTTCATTCAGCTGGTGATGTATAGCTAAGGACACCAAAAGCAGATAAAGTAAGGATTCCAACACAGGAAACATGAATGAAATGACAATTTAAATGCTTCATGCAACTTGCTAAACATTTCATGCTTGTCATCTCCACAAATATCTTGTGAGAGAAACACTTTCTCCTTCACTTTCCTGATAAGAAATCAAAGATTCAGAAATTTTATAATCAGCATACTTAGCTTTCAAAATCAAGCGTGTTTGTTCAAAACACCATACTATTAATGTCTCCCTTATAAATTCTTTGCTAAGAGCAGATGAAAAATAGAGAAAGCTTCCTAAAATATTTTTCAGAGAAATACTGGGGACTAATTTTCAAAATCAGACCAAAGGAATCACAAAAAAATTTACTATTGTAGAAAAACAACATAATGGCCAAACCACCTAACCACATACCAAAAGTTTCAAATTTGACAAAATAAAAAATCACTGAAAATCTGATGCACTTTTAGTTTTGTACTGGAAGTGGCCAGTGAAAGAAATAATCATAGCAGTGACATCAGAACTTCCTAATCTGCAACGCACTTTTATGGAAATTTATTGTATTAATTGGGGTTTATCTTTCTGTCAGCTCTCTCATGTTTACTTTAACCATACATTAAAACAAAATGGATGAGAACAGTGAAATTGAGAGAAGTATCAAGGTACTTGTTTAGCTGATGTACATCAAGATTAGTATGTGAGTGACACAATAGAAAATGTTGCAGGAACACTACAGATTCATCGATAGTTAATTATATGTGTCAACCTGACTGGGTAAGGGAAACCCAAACTGAACATTATTTTACCAGGCATATCAATGCAGCTGTTTCCAGAAAGAATTAGCATTTGAAGGAGTAAAATCAGTAAAAAGCATATTCTCTACTATTGTGGAAAGGCATCATCCAATCCACTGAAATTCTGGATAGTATAACTGGTGGAGGAAGAATAAATTTTCACTTTCTTTTGGAACCAGGACATGCATTTGTCCTGACCTCAGGTTCCCAGGAATGCTACTTGGACCGAATTGGATCTCTGCTTTCCTGGTTCTCCAGATCATAGGTGGAAGTTTGTGGGATTTTTCATCTCTTCTAATCAAGTAAGTCAGTTCTCATAAAAATCCCCCTTAACCTATCCACCTACCTATGTATCTGTCTGTCTCTCTCTCTCTTCTACTGGTTCTGTTTCTCTAGTCTTTTTTTTTTTTTTTTTTTTTTGCTTTCTGAGACAGGGTCTCGCTTTGTAGTTCAGGCTGGCCCTGAGCTCACTATGGTGCCCAGGCAAGCCGCCGCGAACTCAGCAATCCTCCTGTCTCTGCCTCCCGAGTGCTGGGATTACAGGCGTAAGCCACCACGTCCGGCATTGCGGTATGCTGTGTTGATTGTTGGTGGGCGTGTCTGCACGCCCAGCATTATATGTGGTTACCGGGGATCGAACTCAGGTCCTTGCGCTTGCGAGGCAGGCGCTGGAACCACTGAGCTAACCTTCCGGCCCTGTTTCTCTAGTCTTACACTACAGAAAACAGTGAGCCTAAGGCAAAAGAAAACATGTGGCTCTAAGAAAATCACATTCAAGCTTCAGTGTGATGGGGCAAAAACAGTATTCAATAGGCACATGAATGGGGATATCTGGCTGTAATCCGGCCTGGCCTGGTTACTGTGCCGTCTGACGGCCTCAGACGCAGAATTACAACACACGGACTCCGCCTGGGTTGGGAATCTTCTCTTTATTTTTGGATGTTACAAGCATTCATATAGGGCACCTTGCGATGTGATTGGATAAGAGGGCAGGAACAGTGCTCACGGCAGGGTGTGATTAGGCACAAAGGCAGAAGCAGCATTTAGCAATGTATGACTGGTCTGCGTCACCTGAGTCATCTGCGCGTCATGTCACCTGTGTCATGTGCATCTGTGTGTTGCTATGGTTTCTTAAAGGGGCATGGCCTCTTTCCGTCCACCAGGAAAGAGAGAGAAAGAATAAGTGGAAGTACCTGGAGAAGGGTTTGGCCACATCTGGCCTATACTGGGATAGTTAACTCGAAAGCTTTCTGGAGGTGTAAGACAAACTAGAGCCTAAAATGCCTGTGCTATGGTTCAGGCTGTGGAAAGGGAGGTGGGTGATTCTTGGTGGACATTAAATCCAAATCAGGAAGATTTTGGCATAAGTCAATCTTGTTGGTCTTGGTGTAAATAACTGATACAACCAGTAAGTTTTTTCTCCTCGGTGTAAATAGTTTATATGACTAAGGTCATTACTAGCACATGGACACTGTTGTGCGTTTTGGTGTAAATGTAGACTTACAGGAGGCTGGAGGGACACTAAGCAGCCCATATTCCTAGAAGAATGGGCAGACAACATTTGTGTGCTCATGTTTGTAGCAGCGTAGTTTATGATAGCTAAATCTCAGAAACAACCCAAATACCCATCAAATCTAGACTGGATAAAGTAGATTTTTAAAAAAATAAAATAGAGTACAGTGCCGGGCGTGGTGGCTCACGCCTGTAATCCCAGCACTTGGGAGGCAGAGGCAGGAGGATTGCTGAGTTTGAGGCTTGCCTGGGCTACATAGTGAGCTCAGGGCCAGCCTGAACTACAAAGCGAGACCCTGTCTTTAAAAAAAAAAGAGAGAGAGTATTACTCTGCCATAAAAAATGATGAGATTGATTCATTTATATTCAAATGAACATTCCTCAAGGACATACTCATAAGTGAAATAAATAGGTCACAGGTTTCTGAATACCATATCTTTCTTCTGGTATGAGAAACTAGTTTAGGGGTAAATAAAGAGGGGAAATAAAAAAAATTGATGGTAAAAAAAAGGAAGCAAAGCTTGTGTATATAGGGGTAGAGGGTTGTAGGGTGGGCAGGGAGGGAGGAAAAATGAGAATTAAGTTATGTCATATACGGGTACAAATTCTCAATGTGGAGTGTAATTGTGATATGTATATATAATGTACCAATAAATTAAATTAAATTAAATTAAATTAAATTTAAAAAAAAAGAATGGGCAGGCTAGGAGCCTGAGGACTGTCAAGATCATGTGTGGCTGAGGGGCACCTGAGAATAAAGATCTCAGTCCTTCATCCCACCTGGGGCTCTTCTCCAGGCTGCCCGACTCTCAAGTGAATCTCCCCAGACTGAACTGGTGTGATGGGACAGGAGAAAACTTGCCTGAGTCGAGCCCAAGGATAAGAGTAAATAGCAGATAGAAGCTGGGGCAGGTCAGGTGGGTGACTTTTTTTTAAACCAAGAAGCCAACATATCAAAAAGCTGATAACTAAACTTCGGGGTGGTGAAATGCACAGACACAGTGTATGACATAGGAAATCAGCACCAGCATTTTGGACCTTATTGTGGACAGATGCAAAGTATGACAACATTTTAGATTGATGCATTTTCTAGGTCGATGAATGCCTTGTGGTTAGGGATTCTGTAGGTTATGACAGAAGTGGTTACAGGTGACAGTTCCACCAAGAGATGACAAAAACCCGAATGAGAGTAATGGACAAAAGGTGAGAGATGATAAGAGACTTAGGAAATAATGAAAAGGTAAAATATGTAGGAATTCTGTGGTGAATGATTAGGAACAAGACAAGGAAAAGTGGGAGAGAAAAAGCTGACTTCTCTTTCCAAATTGTCTGCTAGAAATTCCTGGAGGCTACAGTACCAATAGCCTCAGTAAAGACTAAGAAATTCAGCTTCAGATTTTTATTTTCACTGTATGGCAATTACATCCTGCAGATTAGTACTCAGACCTTGGGTTAGAGGAATCTTGAAAGCTCATACAAACCTCTGACAGTTGCTTCTCATTTTACTGAAAGTTATAATTACTCTTCAAGACCTAGTTCATTAGGGTACTAAATAGAGGTCATTCATAAGCTGCGACACCCATGGCATCGGAGCTAAGTGTCTTGTTTGAAGCATGCAGATCACCAGCAGCAAAGAGAGAAGCTCTAGGAAACATCCCATTAGTAGCCATTAAGTCAGCCGAAAGGCAGCCTGGGCCTTCTTTCTGCCTTTGTGTCTCCCTCGTTTCATGTCAGTCTCACACTTTAAGGCTCAGCCTTCCAGCAGCTGTCACTGGCTGATCAATCCTAATGAGGAAGTGCTCTGCGCCTTCATTACAGAGCTGGCATAAATACTTATGGGAAGCATAAGAGGAAATAACAATCTCAGAGAACGGAACAGAATGCATATCCTTTGGAGGACTGGTTTTAACAATTATACTGTACTTCAACAATGAATTTAAAGAGGTAGCAGTATAATTCCTATCATATTTTATAGATAAAAAAAGTGATGAAATTGAGACAGTGGAATAATTCACACCAGGAGAGGAGAACTGGAGAAACATTTATTAAGAGAGGAGCTGAGATTTCACAGAAATCCCACTTGCCTGATAACAGAGCATCACCTTATTTGCCAACGTTTGGCACCTGTTTTCCTTTTAACAGATTCACATAAAGGGCGGAAAAGCAAGTGTTTCTTGAGCTTCAAAGAATAACTAGCCCCTGTGAGAACCTGGCAGAAGTCTGGTGGGGTGTGAACAGAGATCGAAGTGTATGGCTTCCGGTGTCTGAGTACAGTAGCACTCAGGGCTCAAGGGAAATGGGAGGGCTAAATATCCTTCAGTCCCTATTGTAAGAAAGACGAATAAAACTAGGATTAAATTTTCTTAATGGTTCAGCTCAGGGAGATAAAGGTGATTGCTTGGGAAATGGAGTGGCTGGTATATCGAAGTCTCTATTCAGTTCAGTTCCGGTGACTGATGGGACACAGTGATGGGAACATGATCGTTTTGGTGATAGAGTCACAAATTTACTTCAGAAATAAAATTGTGACAGTAATAAGAGCTGCTTTATCTCTGAAGTTGCAAAGACAGAGGAAAGATTAATAATGTCATCTAGTTTGGACTCCTTAAGCAATGAGTAATTGAACCAAAGAATTGTAAGAAATCTTAGAAGCCGAGGATAAAACCGAATGAGAAAACCTCAAAGTTTAAAGCCTCTGAGGCTTTATCATCCATCTTTCTATAGGGTCAGATTGCCTTAAAAATTATATATTTTAAGGGCTATTTGCATGATTATTATTTTAAGTAAATAATGTTTAACTTTTATTATTAATATAATAGACTTATATTTTATTCTTTGAAGTATTTTACAA
Source organism: Thryonomys swinderianus (assembly GCA_004025085.1). NCBI lineage: Eukaryota > Metazoa > Chordata > Mammalia > Rodentia > Thryonomyidae > Thryonomys > Thryonomys swinderianus. Next base: position 14,118 of record PVIC010016036.1, on the reverse strand, counting down.
CTATATTCATCGTGCTTTTCTTTCTTAAATTGATTTTATTGTTACATTTTATGTACACATCAAAGCCTCCCTTTAACCAAAGGGGGAGGGGAAACAGTTTAAAGTTTAACCATGAATTGGTTCTGAAAAAAAATTAAGTTGATTATCATGTGATTTTTTTAAGAAATTAAAATCCACCAGCAAGTCTCTAATATAGACCTAATAGTTTAGATTAAGATAATAAAATAATACAAAGCAAAGCTGTGGCCATTCTTAAACACCATAAATCTCAGCAGGTTCAATGACATGTTGTTCAAAAAGTGGCTGAGGGCTGCCATGTATCTATTTTATTGCATTTAGATGTTATATATTATAGATATCTCACAGCCTATAAAATTCTGTAAATGCCAAATTAGATATACTTTTCCTTCAAAGATGCACTAAGAAGCACTGGTTCCAAAATAGCAACTTTTTCCTACCAAGACAGTTTTAGCAATCCTAACACATATCCAAATGAGACATTGAATTTCAAGTTGTGACAATGTAGTAAGTCAAAATTGTGGTAAGAGACAGGCAATCATTAACAACAGATCAAAGAACTGATGTTCTAAATTAATAAGAAGTAAATCTCTGATATGTTCAGAAACTGAGGGAATATGAGTTCAGACTGAATGCTCAGTTAATTACAGTTAAACAGAAGTATTTCTCTGTTAGTACTCAACATAGTATTACTCTTGGTTTTTACTGGTCATATAATGAATGCTATTTCTCTTTAATAGGTGAAACTATTGCAGAAATTTTGTGTGTCATTCTTCTAGTAAGTTTAAAGATACATCAAAATTGATACAGAACTTAAAAATCAGGATATCTTTTTAAAAATTTGAATCTTTATTAATACATTATATATACACATCAGAACCACACACAATATTGAGAATTTGTACCAGTATATGACACAATTCTCATTTTTCCATTCTTTCACCCACATATAGCTCTCCACCCCTATATATATATATATATATATATATTCTTTTTTATTACCATCATATTTTTTCTTCCCCTAGTTTCTTACCCCTACACCCCGTTTCCCCTTGAATATTTTCTACTTAACAATGTCTACCATATATTCTAGAGCTCATTTACATCTTCAGTTTCTCATACCAGAGACAAGATATGATATTTACAGATCTGTGACCTATTTATTTTACTTAGGAGTATGTTCTGAAGGTACATCCATTTAAATATAAATGATTCAAACTTATCATTCTTTAAGGCAGAGTAATACTCCACTTTATAGACAAACCACATCTTCTTTATCCAGTCTCTAGTTGATGGGCATTTCAGTTCTTTCCAAGATTGAGCTATCACAAACTGAGCTGCTATGAGCATGGGTGCACATACGTTGCTCTGATATGAGTCTTAATTCTTTCATGTACATACCTAGCAGGGGAAGAGCAAAATCAAATGGTCTCTCCAATCCAAATTTTTTGAGGAATCTCCACAGTGCTTGTTCCAGTCTACATTCACAGAAACAGTGAAGAAAGGTTCTTGTCTTCCCACAGCCTTTCCAGCATTTGTTGCTAGTTAATTCTGAGATAGCAGCCATTCTTTGTGGAGTGAGATGGAATCTCAGTGTTGTTTTCATGTATCTCTCTTGAATGACTAGTGATATTGAACATTTCTTCATTTGTTTCTTAGCTGCTTTTACTTCTTCTTCTGAAAAATGTCTGTTCATTTCAGATGTCCATTTTTTAATTGGGTCTTTAAATTGGTAAGGGGCTGATTTTTTTAAGCTCTTTAAATATTCTAGATAGTAGCCCTTTGTCTGAGAAACAGCTGGTATTTTTTTTCCCAATTTGTTGGTTGTCTTTTTGCTCTACAGGAGGCTTCTTTTGCTGTGCAAAAACTTTTTAACAGGATGAGATCCATTTCTTGATTTCTTCTGCTAGTTCTTATGGTATACAGGTTTTGTTCATAAAGTCTTTGCCTAATCAAATGTCTCCAAGAGTTCTACCTAACCTGTTTTACAGCAGGTTTAATGTTTCTGTTTTAATATTCAGGTCTCTAATCCACTTAGCCATTTTGACAATATTAGTTCTTCCTATCCAGGAACAAGGGAAGTCTTTCCACTTTCTGGTATCCTTTTCAATCTCCTTTTTTCAGAATGTTGTAGTTTTCAGAGTAGAAGCCTTTTACCTTCTTTAAAAACCAGAATATCTTTTGGCTGACTTGAGATTTACAGAATAAACAATACATTTTTAGGCTGAAATATCATAAAGTCATAATTCTTTTAGCATTTGCTTCTTTGTTAGAAAAAGTAAAATGTTCTCCACCAGATCATCTGTATTGAAATTGCTTCAAGGGCTCTTTTGGCTTCAGCACTTTGGTGCTCAGAAAGAATACAGTCAGTGCCCCACCTGATATTTTCAAGCTCGAGGATTCAGAGCTGTAATGTTTCTGTGGACGGTGACACTTCATGTGTCTTCCATGTTTTTGACGAGTTAACTGAGCTTCCAGGTTGCCATGATACTTAAACAATTTTTATGGATAAATAAGTTGGCTCTTTTGGCTACCCTTACTACCTTAAGAATTATAATGAAATATCCCTATTTTATAGAGAGGTAAACTGAGGTGCTGAAAATCTTTAAAAAATGGAAAACACTCTTAATAGTGGAGAAATAAAAACAGAGGGCAAATATACTCTTAAATGTTTCTCAACAACAGAGGGTATTAACAAATCACACTTCATCATTGTCAAATAGTCGCAGTTGTGATTAACACATCTATTTAGTTTGCAATGCATCAACATAACTTTAGCATTAACTGATGACTCGAGCAAAATCTTACCACTTTACTGTAAAAATTAAAGAAGATTTTTAAAAATGTAATGTCTCTTATGGGAAGAACTTTTCATAATTTGGTGCACTAACAGTAATTCTTTAGATTTCTCATTTACAATTGCTATAGAAGACCTACTTGTCTAAAATTATCTCAAAATTGATATAGCAATAAAGCTATTAATAGTAAAAACACTCATGAGAAAAATATTCTTTATTTTATGTCACTCTAAAACAAACATGTTAAATATTAATCCTTATAATAATGCCACCACCATGTTGTATCACTATACAGACACTATACACAGGGAACTGAGGCTTGAGAAGTCTTTTCTGAGTCACACAGTAGTAAAGAAAAGACGATTACATTAAATTCAGTGTAACTCTAGAGCCCATACTGTTGATTACTACAAAGAAAATAATACAAAGCCACCTCAAGGAATGGCACATTCCCAGGATTTGTGGACCTACTTTCATAAAATCAAAAATAAAAATGAATCTCACTGTCTGAATGCAGGCCTCATGAATCAGATTCTGCAGACACTATGCCTGATAATCCTCAAATTTGACAGTAAACTTCAGTTAAATTTTGGAAATTGTGTCTACTCTTAGGTTTTATTCTGCTAACATGATGTTTTGAGGTACATGTACACAGGAAAATAGTTACTGTTCTAACCACTGTACACAGGAAAATAGTTACTGTTCTAACCACTAGGCATCACTGTCAATCTCTTCAAGTCTGAGACAATAGATCTTCCTTTTGCCATCCAGGATCAAAGCCACCAGAAGCCAATTGAGTAGCCTCTGAGATGTCCTTATGATACTTCTCCCAATAACTTTGGAATGAATATTTGCATTTCAAGTTCTAATAACTATTTTACAGATAAAGTGGCCTGTAAGTGTCCAGTATTATGTGTCCAGTGTCAAGCCTAGCCAAATAGAAAAGCTGAGAAAACCCTTAGTCATAGAAATATTTAAGGATATCTATACAGATAGTTTCTAAATACAGATAGTATTCCAGAAAAACAAGAAATAATTTTCTAATCAACTTTCTAAGATATTGAAATTAATCACATCTGTAATGATAGATAAGAACAAACAGTCATGCTTATTTAAGGTAGTTTTTCCTCATAATTTCTATCTGTAGCAGTTTTATTATTTTAACATCAATTCTCCCAATTAAATAATCATTGTCTAAAGGATTAATGAGTGTAAGATTAAGTGATACTGTCTCTAATAATGTCACATAAGGATAAACCAACAGCAGACACAAAACTCAAATACAGCTACTCAATTTATTCTTTTTTTTTCCTGCTACCAAAGCATTCATTTTTTTTATTATTTTCCTTTGTGTTAACTAATATTTGTCAATATTAAATTTCAAATAAGAAAAATAATCTAACTTTTCAGGCTTCCTTTGAGTGTTCTTTTTTCTTAAATTATCTTTTGGAGTTACTCTCTTTAAAATATGCTGTATATTATTCTAGCATGTTATAGATATTTTAACATATTTTAATATGCATGTTTTATTTTAAAATGAAAAAATATTAAAATCTCAACTGTGTATAGACCTTTCATAAGTATACCAACAACCAAATACAGTTAAAATGAGGACATCTACATTTCTCCCATAGCTCCTGGATTTGATCATTTGTATCAATTTTCCAGGAAATCAGGATAGAAGTCAACATCAATATGGAAAACTAAAGGTTGAATCAGCTTTCAAATTGAGTTTAAAATCACAGGAAGAAACTACTCTGACTTCAACATCTCCTGTACACATAGTAGACTGGCTGTTACTTGTAAAAGCATCAGACTAGCAAGATAAAAGACTTTAAACAACAAGTGAAACATGTTTCCATAAATGTGACAGTCAACCTCCCTGTCACATTTCCCAGGGGACAGATGTACCTTTTCATATCTTATGTTCTTTCTGGCTACTCTTACTCTCCCTGGAGGGCTTTTGTATCTGACTTTGACGTCTCTTAAATTTATTTTTTTTTCTAAATAAAACAAGTTTTTTTTTTCCTCATAGTTTTTTTTTTTTCTCATAGTTTTAGTTTCACATAGAGTTCAAGGCTAACTTAGATTAAAGAGAAGTAGTCTATGCCTTAGAAATCTCATGTTTGTTCTTGATTTTTTTTGTTTTTTGTTTTCATGAGATTAAGATAAAAAAAAAATCCCAAATGGGAACTAATGGCTTTAGAGACAGGAAGAGAATATTCTTTATTTTTTTTCTAATGTAAAAAGCCCACAAGACTCTGAAGAAAGCCCACAGTAGATGCACACTCCCTCAAAAGCCACTTTTTTTTTCTTAATAACCTTGAAAGAGACAGTGTTCACCAAAGATGACAGCACCAAGTGTTACTAATGTTAGACTGAGAAACAAGATGAGTGGTTTATGGCTAAAACCCCTCTTTGGTATATATCCTTGTCAAAATAGGGAATGTTTTTCACCAATAAAATGTTTTTAAAGGTCATTGCCTCTCAAATTCCACAGTAAACAATTTGACATTAGGGGGAAAAAAAGGAAAAAGTTCTCAGATGAAGCATAGACAGATATAATCTTTAGATGGCACAAAGGAATGAGGAAAATGGAAGCGTCTAGATGATGGATATAGTGAAGAGGCTACAAACTTTTCTGCATGTACACACAAGACAGGACAACTGACTTTCAAAAAATTTGGCGATGTAAAATATCATATTCAATTTAGCTCATATAACACCAAATAATAAAGCTTCATCAAAAATAGTAAAACACAAGTGAACTTCTTTCATTCAACAAATCCTGGATACTTATTACATCACAGGCAATACATAAGGTGGAAAAAGATTGCAAAATTCTTAGCCTGCACATGATCTTACATTTCCAAAGGGGAATAGAAATCTCCATTCTTTCTGTTACCAATTGCACAAATACTTGAAAAGCCATGATCTGAAATAATAGATTTGGTTTTTCTCCAAAACAAAAGTTTACATGACAGTAATTATTGTTCAGTTAAGAGATTAGAAAGATACTATGTTTAAATACCCAATGATTAAACCATTATCTTTTTTGACCAATTATTGAAACCCCCATAATTTGAAAATTTAATTCAGCTTTTGTAATAAAAACATATTGTGGTAGACAAATGGTAACTTTCCTTTAACTACGTTTGACATAAAATGTTGAGAGCAATACTTAATGTCTATATCTAATATGGATTAATATGCAATACTTTGTTCAAATATTAACATATTTCATTTAAAACAGAACAATAGAGGTCCCCAATGCCTACCTTGAACAGTCAAAGTAGCTGATGCTTCAGCTTTTCCAACCATATTTTCTGCAACACAAGTATATGATCCCATGTCACCAGCTGTCACCTTCCGAATTTTCAAGGTATGATCATCTCGAATTTCATATCTAGTGACATAACAAAAAAGAACACACTGAGATTTTTCTAGAAATCAACATGTATTTAGGCATCAAATCAAATGCAACAATCTGTTCGAAAATTTAAAATATAGCACTAAATGTGGGATTTGTTTCCATCTGCAGAGTAAAAGCTTGTCTGTGTATGTCTACAAGTTAACATATTAAGCTACTTTCTAAAAGAACACTTTTAAGTAAACTTGGTATTTTCCATTCATTTTCTCAAACTATTGATCTCACACTAAAATAAAGTGAAACAATTGAATTCTTCATATATCCCAGAAATAAAATGTGTTGTGTTACAACATTTATTTTCAAATTTGTATGACAAGTTTATGAAGCAACTATTATACTAATCATCCTTTTGTAGATAAGGAAACCAGGGTAGAGGATAAGATGACCTAGCCATGGCCCCCTACTAGTTTATGGTCAGAGTGAAAATTTGAACTGACAGTATCCTTTAAAAATATTCCCTTTATTTCATCATCCCTCGCCTTAGATATTGTTTTTCTTAAATTTTCACTTTAATTACCTTTTTTCTCTACATTATTTCCATCAGTTATAAATGTACTAATGTACTATAGTTTATATGTGAATTAAAAACACAAACAAAAACCCTTATTTCTTCTGAGTTCCACGTTCATATTTACAACCAATAATTGGACATCATACCAGATAGGTAACTAATATCTAGTAAGTTTAAATAATGCTTTCTTTTCTTTCTTTATCTTAAACCAACTCTTTTTTTTTTTCTAACGACTTTACCTATCTTCCTTCACCAGTTCTCTATATCTAAAAAGGTCTTCCAATTTGTCAATTTAGTCAAAGGAATTTTTCTCCACTCTGGAGCTTTATTTCCATCTCATCTCCCAGGTCAAAAAACTCTCATGTTTTATTTGTTCAACTATAACAATGGTGTCCTCTTCATGGAAGCTCCCCTTCATAATGTAATATCCATAATGCTAACGAAGTGATTTTTTTCTAAACAACAAAAATGTAACTGCTCATACCAACCTTTCTTTCTTTGCTCAACAGTATCACTTAGTAAGATTTGAAATTTTTCATTACATAAATCTCTCGATAACATGGCTCCATTTTCCTTTTTTAAATTGAATTCTTTATTGGTACATTTTATATACATGGCTCCATTTTCTAACTTTGTATTGTATTACTTTTCATGGCAAACATTATGCATTAGTCATGATAAGCTTTCCCCCTCAAAGATGTGATGTTCTATCTTATATCTGTGTTTATGTTGTAACGACCTTCTCCTGGAATATAAATTCTTCTCCTTGATCATTTAATCAGTGTATGCTTTTTCACAACATTGTTTATGTGTTATATCTGTTTGAAAACTATTTTCTACTTTGCCTCCTGGGGCTGCAGAGGTCTACTTTTATCTGACAAAGAAAGATTGCTAATGTTGCTCTGTAACTACACATATATGTGATCTTTTGTAGACTCCGTAAGAACAGACACTAAGCCTATAACAATGCCAGAATCCCAACACATAGGAATACCTGAGACCATGCTCCCTGAATGAGTAAAAACACTGATAAAGAAAGGCTATTGACAACGGATGAACATTTTATGTCATTGTCTCTTTTCCTAAGGTAGCTTAATCCTGTTTCTAATCTTAGACAATTTAAGGACTTGACAGTCCAAGAAATTCTGATCTCTTTTACCATGATTTTAATTGCTTCCCTACTATGTCTTTAATCTATCTTCTGTTTCCAGTAAACGCAGGTTAAAACAAAATTCACATTGTGTGAGATGTAGGTGAGAAGAAAAATCTGTGTAAGGAATAATACCTTTTACAAGGGTCACCTGTGTAAGTCAGGGTCAAGAACATACGGTTCTTGTATAAACTCAGAAAATATGAAAACCTCCTCATTCTAATTAGCTGTAGTATTCTATCTTGGTCCCTGGTAAAGGCATCTACAGAAGCTCCATAGTTTAGGACATATATTTTCATAAACCTCTTATAAATTGAAAATATCACAAGTCAAAAATGCATCTCCTACACCATCCTACTGAACATCAAACATCACAGGTCAGCACCATGGTGCAGTGTACAGCTGGTTGTTTCTTTTCCTGGTTACTCGGCTCGGTGGGAGCTGTGGCTTTCTACTCCAGCTCAGTATCAGACACAATAACACACCACATACCTCTAATCTGAGAAGAGATTAAACTTCAAAATGTAAAGAACAGCTTCTACAGAATGCATATTCCTTTCACATTGTCACAGTCAAAGTTTGTGGACAGAACGCTGGAGGTGAAGCATTGGGTCACAACACGCACGGCTTGATGGTTCACATCATTAAACAACTCCACTGTACCTGGATTTGGGCAGCTCTCCGTCATCTTTCCTCCACCGTACTGTAGGCACGGGGTCTCCTCGTGCCTCACATTTAAATTCAGCGCTGTCATCCACAGTTACTGCCAAGTTACTGGGTCGTTTCACAAATGATGGTCTCTCTAAAATTAGAAAGAACCATCTCCAAATAAAAGACGCATGAGCAGAAAGTCATTTTCGATGTCAAGAACAGATATTCAACATGTTATGTTATGTAGAAAATTCTACAATTCAACATGTTATGCAGAACATTCTTCCTCATAGTTCCCTTCTTATACAGGCCTCTCTGAGTTAGGATCTCTTTCTGGTTTTCTTTCCATGTCTTTGGCTGTTTTTGTCTAATGCCACTTCACTGATTCCTCTCCTTTCTTCTCACATCCCCAAATAGTAATGTACCAATATTTCCTTTCTCCTTAGTACAAAGATCATTTATGCTTTGATTCATCAATTCATTTTTCCTTTGAGAAAGTTAAAAAAATAAGACATATTTTAGAGTGAGCAGGCTGGACAACACTGCACTTACCCAAAACAGTCAGCTCTGCGACTTCACTCTCACGCTCCCCAACCATGTTGGTCCCAACACAGACATATTTGCCAGCATCACTCTTTCTGGTGTAAGTAATCATGAGTTTTCCTCCTCGGATCTTGAAAAAGAGTTTGACAAGGACGTGAGTCAAATAGCTTTAGTTAATGTTCATGTGAGAGCAGTCTTCCAAAATGAAGTCTATCTTCTAAGCATATAAATCAGAACATAGTTACATCAAACAGCTGACATATAGTGTATGCTATATTATGCCGTAGCTTTAAAAAGAATTGGTTCCACTCAAAAAAAGAAGAAACATAATTTTCCTGGCTTACATTTCTTAGAAAGCTTTTATATTCTACAAAATAGAAATTTGCTTTTCATATGAAATGCTTTTCACTTCATACTGTTTAATCAAGTAGTATCAGAGAATGCATGAGTGACAAGAAGTGGACCTAAGGAAATAGAAATTCCTCATCATATGAATATAACTAATATATAAATGTATATCAACAAAGCTCATGCTAGTATTATAAAACATGGAAATATGATTTTCTCTAGTTTGTTAATTTTCCAGAATTGCTTTAGAGGAATATGTCTCAAGTGCCAACATAGTAAAATCTGCTATTTCCTCATAGATACTGCTCCCTCTCCAGCAGGCTCTTGGGAACTTATGAAAGACTGAACAGATCTCAGTAAATCATCTGGAAAGTCATCTTCAGGCATACTTTTTTTTTTCCTGGTACTGGGGATCAAACTCGGGCACCTGTGCATCCAAGGTTGGTGCGGTACCACTTTGGGCTAAATCCCCAGCCCCTTCAGGTATACTTTCGAACACTTAACTGCATAAAATTCAATTGTACATGTAAGCAAACTCCAGCACAAGAAGTAAAATGGAGCGAAATGTTAATTAAAAATTGAACAATCTTTTAAAAGTTTTAATTTCATTGTGAACTTGAGTTCTGTTATCTATGGATATCTGTAAAGATCTAAGACTTTGAAAGGTTTTGTAAAGATAACTTCTAGAATGTATATTAGTGGAGATTTTGACTTCACATTTAGTCTGTAGAGTGTATCAATTAAACAAATGAGAAAAGATAGATCAAAAAAATGAAGGAATCAAAGATTTGTGGCAAAGGAAGTGGGAAGGAAACACTGAAACATCTTTTTAATCATGCCTTCAAAGAGTTTATTGAAACTGCTACTCTGTATAGGTGAGGTTGTGGTCTTTAGAATGCCTAAATTAATCAATCTAGACACACAAAGTATATATTTTAGCTATGCTAAAGCCAGCAAAGTATTAACAGAATGGTATTAATTTAGAAGTTGATATTTGAAAGTAGTTTGGTAAGCAATTTATCAGATAATCTAAAACTTCACTATAGCTGTCACCCAGGAATTTTTTCACATTGTTCATTATTGTGTCAGGTATGCAGGATGGGCTTCGCTCCATACTGTTCATTCACTACCCGAACCTTCCTACCTACAGTGATGCCCACACACAATCATCATTCAAAAGATTTTAGTTGGCTGTAAACTACCATTAAAGACAAAAATCTGGTCTGTTACTTAATTTGGTGCATTTCAAAGAGGTTTATAACAGAAATTACATCTCTATCATAGTTCGCATTGTTTTCATACACACTTAAATCTTTGAATAACACAAAAATAAATGTCAATCTTAAAAAAAAATCCAGTTATTGTGAGAATTTTTTCACCCTTAAAAACATACACACACGGGCTGGAGGGTTAGCTCAGTGGTTCCGGCACCTGCCGCGCAAGCGCAAGGACCTGAGTTCGATCCCCGGTAACCGCATATAATGCTGGGCATGGAGACACGCCCACCAACAATCAACGCCGCATACCACAATGCCGGACGTTGTGGCTCACGCCTGTAATCCCAGCACTCGGGAGGCAGAGACAGGAGGATTGCTGAGTTCGCGGCGGCTTGCCTAGGCACTATAGCGAGCTCAGGGCCAGCCTGAACTACAACGCGAGACCCTGTCTCAAAAAGCAAAAAAAAAAAAAAAAAAAAAAAAAAAAAAAAACATACACACACAGTGTATATTTATCAATATACTCATATGCAGGTAGACATTTGTTCATACACACCACTTCACTAAAGTGAAATCATGTGACATTATTTCTGTAAGCTGCATTTTTAACTAAATACAAACATTTTTCATTTTTATTTTGGCAAACACACTCAAATGTTCAGTATCAATTAATGGCTACATATTATTAATTATACAAGTTTACTATATTTTATCAAACTATTTCACACTGATAAACACTTAGGATATTTCATTCTTCCTCCCTATGAATGACACTCTAATCAATATATATATGATATTATATACACTATAAACACACAAGCATATAAATAGAATCATCTCAGTCAATCTTAAAGTAGGATTATGAAAACAAATGTAGACTCAATTTGAAGCTGTATTTGGCAGTTATTTTTTATATTTGATGAGGTGCTCTTTGGTATGAATATATCAATTTGGTCTTCAGTATAACGTTTCCACATGACTACTAAGGCTGTGCAATGAAAAAACTACTTTCATTAAGGGACTAGAAAACTCTAATACCTCCTCCCACATACCTCCCCTACACCCATCATCCCAATTTATTTTTAATTATGCTTTTAAATGTCAACTTTCCCTCTTACTTTGAACTACAAGGCCAAGGAGCATATGTAATTCCTCTTCATAATGAAGCCTCAGAATCTGTCAGGACATCTAGTAAAAATTTAACTGAAGGAAAGTAACTTGTATAATATCACACTGCAATTTGAAAGACAGCTGAGTTTTCAGTCAAGATGCATGTCTGCAGCCAGGCGTGGTGGCTCACACCTGTAATCCCAGCATTCAGGAGGCAGAAGCAGGAGAACTGCTGAGTTTGAGGCTTGCGTGGGATACATAGTGAGCTCAGGGCCAGCCTGAACTACAAAGCGAGACCCTGTCTCAAAAAAATGTCTGCAGCTATGTGTTGTACAAGTTACAATAAACATGCAGCCTACAACTACTACATTACTCTGCAATAAATGTTTTTAATAAAGATGATTTCTTGAGATTCAGAAGAATTTGAATATCATAGTCAAGATGATTCAGAAAAGCTCCACTGTCATCTTTCAGTATGTATGTATTTCAAATGTATGAACATTTTCAAAACTCTTGAGGAAAACAAAATTCATTACAGCAAAAATGAGATTTTTAAAACCACACTGCTTAAAATGGAATTGAACCTGTCATATAAATGATCATATAACTTTAGATGACACCTTGAGTCCCTTTCTCTGGCTCAGAGTCTAACCCTGAATGCCTATGTGTGTTTAGCAAATAGGTCATTTTGGGAGAAATTATACAAATTACTTGTCTAATAGAAATATACACCCAACTAATAGAAAAGAAGACAAAACAAACAAACTTTAAGTTGTAAGTAAAATATAATAATAGTAAAAAAAAGACAAAAACAACAAGTCTTTTTGTTGTAAAAGTTAATAAGTCAGTCTGTCTTGGGCCGGAGATTTAGCTCAGTGGTTCCAGCGCCTGCCTCACAAGTGCAAGGTCCTAAATTCGATTCCTGGTAACCACATACAATGCTGGGAGTGGTGACTCAAGCCCACCAGCAATCAATACCACATACCACAGTGCCGGGCGTGGTGGCTCACGCTTGTAATTCCAGCACTTGGGAGGCAGAGGCAGGAGGATTGCTGAGTTCCAGGCTTGCCTGGGCTACATTGTGAGCTCAGGGCCAGCCTGAACTACAAAGCAAGACCCTGTCTCAAAAAAAAAAAAAAAAAAAAAAAAAAGTCAGTCTGTCTTAAATACAATAAAATACATAACTTTAACTGTAATTTGAAAACATGTTATATGTAAAAATGAGAGCCAAAGGTTAGATGATAAGATGCAAATAATTTTCAATCATAGTGACATTTCTACAGTTTTGAAATTTTTAAATACTTGGGAAAGCAGTAATCTCATTCACATATAATACATCAATCAACACTGTGCATTATAATTTGAAAGAATTCATCCAAGTGGGGAAGGGAATTTAGTTACCTAGAGTGAGCACAGGATATGGAACAATTTCAGCTGAGAAATGAATGTTAGGGCATGATAGCTGAGCTGAACTAAAATTGAAAGGTACCTATAGTATAAAATCCTAATTAGTCTGTAGTACATACCTTATTATTAAAATATGATTAAAGTCACTTGGTTCAGTCTTGCAAAATCAACCAGGATACGTGCTTTGTAAGCAAATGTTTGGGGTATTGAATGGAACTGGAAAACTGGTTCCTAACATACAAAAATTTGCAACCATCTTGTACAATAAATCATATTTACTGTATAAATTGAAAGAAAACCACTGGGTTTTAAAAAATATTTTCTCAAACCGGAGATTTAGCTCAGTGGTTCTGGTGCCTGCCTTGCAAGCGCAAAGTCCTGAGTTCCATCCCCGCAACCACATACAACAATGCTGGGCATGTTGACTCATGCCCACCAGCAATCAACCAGCAATCAGCACCGCATACCAGAGTGGAGGGCGTGGTGGCTCAGGCCTGTAATCGCAGCACTCAGGAGGCAGAGGCAGGAGGATGGCTGAGTTCGAGGCTCGCCTGGGCTACATAGTGAGCTCAGGGCCAGCCTGAACTACAAAGCAAGACCCTGTCTCAAAAAAAAAAAAAAAAAATCTTGAAAGCAAGCAAGACTAGAAAAAGTACTAATCTTAAAAATATTTTAGGGCCGGAGGGTTAGCTCAGTGGTTCCGGCACCTGCCTCGCAAGCACAAGGACCTGAGTTTGATCCCCGGTGACCACATATAATGCTGGGTGTGGAGACACGCCCACCAACAATCAACACCGCATACCACAATGCCGGACGTGGTGGCTCACGCCTGTCATCCCAGCACTCGGGAGGCAGGGACAGGAGGATTGCTGAGTTCGCGGCGGCTTGCCTGGGCACCATAGTGAGCTCAGGGCCAGCCTGAACTACAAAGCGAG
>PVIC010016035.1:0-34542 GCA_004025085.1 Thryonomys swinderianus | reverse complement strand
TTTTTTTTTAATAAAAAAGCTTTTTCTTGGGGCCGGAGGATTAGCTCAGTAGTTCCGGCGCCTGCCTCGCAAGCGCAAGGTCCTGAGTTCGATCCCCGGTAACCACATACAATGCTGGGCGTGGAGACTCACGCCCACCAACCATCAATACCACATACCACAGTGCTGGGCGTGGTGGCTCAAGCCTGTAATCCCAGCACTCGGGAGGCAGAGATAGGAGGATTGCTAAATTCAAGGCTTGCCCGGACTACATAGTGAGCGCAGAGCCAGCCTGAACTACAAGGCGAGACCTTATCTCAAAAACAAAAACAAAAACAAAAAAAACAAAAAAGGTTTTTCTTACCAGTTTTTAAAATCATGGTGTATTACAAAAATTTAGAGGGGCTGGGGATTTAGCTCAAGTGGTACTGTGCCTCCCTTGGAAGCACAAAGGGCTGAGTTCGATCTCCCATACTGAAAAAAAAAAATTAGGTTGGGTACGGTGGCTCACACCTATAATTCCAGAAGTTGGAAGGCAGAGACAAGAGGATTGCCAGGAGTTCAAGGGTAGTTTGGGTTACATAGTGAGTTCAGGGCCAGCCTGAACTACAAAGTGAGGCTCTGTCTCAAAAAGAAAATTTTGTTTTGGTATATTACACACAACATACAGTTTATTATCTTTTATCTTCATTTACAAAGCATTGGCATTGTAAAGCATTTCTTTAAAGGAAGGGACACTAAAATCATATATTTTTTCAAACACTTCATCCAACAGCTACACGCCTAAGTCAAAACCAGGAACCAAGTATCCGAGTTAAATAAATTGAGCCAAACAGATGAAGGAGGGGGTGCAGGGGCGGCACAACATTTCCTCCTTATACCATTACAAGATTTTAGATAGAGGGTAAAGATCCCCAGGAAAACTGCTTCCCAACGTCTCACAAGGCGCAGTCATTTCATTATCAGTAGACCAAGTTCTAAGAAAATTTCCTGGAAAACTGGGACTACCCCCACCGCCCCCCAGTCCCAAGCTGCAGGTGAGAGCTCGCAGCCCTCAGGTGTCACAGGATCGTGCTTCTCTCTGTGCTCCGGCAGGGGGCGCTGGGGAGCAGCGGCTGGAGACACTGGTCCTGAGCCTGGGCGCAGACGCAGTCGGTGCCACACAGCTCTTGCAGCGCCTGCAGCTCCAGCAGCTTCTGCTCCAGGCTTTGAGCTTCCTCCCCATGGGGACAGCAGCCAGAGCAGCGCTGCAGAGCGTCAGGTGCCCGCATGGCTTCCGCCCAGGGCTTTGAAGCCTGGAGTTCATCACTTTCAGTGTACACTTCACTGAGATTAAGCATATTTTTTGTGGAACCGTCACCGCTGTCAGTCTTTGGAACTCTGTTCATCTTTTAAATCTGAAACTCTATTCTTTAAAAAGCAATTCTCGGGGAGGGGATTTAGCTCGGTGGCGCTGCTGCCGGCCTGGTACATGCGAGGGTCCTGAGTATGATCTCCAGTTCCGCACCGAGAGAGAGAGAGAGAAAAAAGCAGTTCTCCATTTATTCTGGCTTTGGTTGCACCTAGTATCCTTACTTCTCTCTTTTACATGTGGATATTGTTTTCCCAGCATTCTTTTTTGACAAGACTGACCTTTGCCTAAGAAAACAGTCTTAACACGCAAATCAAAATATTGACCACAAATACAAGCATTTACTTTAGGCTCCTCTATTCTGAATTTATTTCTTCTTGTTTTTCTTTTTTAGTGCCAGGATTGAACTCAGGACCTTGTGCTTGTGGCTTGTGAAGGCAGGCATGGCACCACTGAGCTACTTCTCCAGCCAGGGCTCCCTACTCTGTTTCATTGGTTGGTGTGTCTGTCCTGATGCCAGCATCACATTGTTTAGATACTGTAGCTTTATAGTAAGTTTCAAAATTAGATGTGTGACTCTTCCGGTTTTACTCTTATTTCAAGACTGTTTTGGCTATTTAGGGTTTTTTTTCCCCCCCGGTACCGGGGATTGAACTCGGGCCCTTGTGCATCCAAGGTTGGCGCGGTACCACATGAGCTAAATCCCCAGCCCCTTAAGATGGATTTTTAAAAATAGGAGCACAGTGGTGGGTTATTTGCATTAACAATTTTTTCAGACTATATTAACCTTTTAAAACCCCTTTCAAGGTATATCAGGTGTCAGTAAGATACAGAAACTGGTGATCTCAGGTATTCGGGGTCTCTTCTGGCAGCCTAGAAGTCCCTGTGCCCCTTTACAGTTGGCCACTGTTCCCAGGAGCAGGGTTCAGCCTGGCACCACCAACCCCTCATGCAGGTCATTCTTTGCCAAGGTGGTGTATGCTGGCCCAGGGCAGACGGTTATAGCAATTGCTCCATACAGTAGTTTTTGCTTGTTTCTAAATTTTTTTTTTTTTTTTTTTTTAGTACTGGAATCTTGTGCTTTTGAGGCAGGTGCTAGAACCACTGAGGTAAATCCCAGCCCCTGTTTCTGAACATCTTATGAACAGTGTAGTACTGTATTTGGTGTTTTGAATCTGAATTCTTTTGATTTTTTTTTAATTAAAGAGACAATGTCTCGCTATGTAGCTCAGGCCTGCCTTGAGCTCACTGTATAGCCCCAGCTAGCTTTGATCTCTTGATGATCCTCCTGCCTCAGCCTCTTAAGTGCTGGGACTATATGTGTGTACCACCAGCTCCAGCCTAGAATCTTCTTGTTTAGATGTCTTTTGAATCTGTTTATGTTTTCTCATGCATCCATAGTGGATTCTTTTTTATTGTTCTTCTCTTTTATTGTAGTAGCCCATCATTGAACAGATCATAATTAGTTTATCCCTTCTGCTCACAGGCGCAAGGGTCACAGGTACTTTTGGTGTGTTTATTAGTAAAGTTGCTGCATGCATCCACTTTTGTCCTTGACTTGGCATACAGAGGCAGGTGGAGCTCTGGGTTCTAGCAAAGGTTATTTGTAGCTATAGAGGACATCGCCAGGCAGGTTTTCAAAGCAGTTGGCTTGCTCTGTTTGTGCTACAATCATAAAATACTGGAGACTGGGTGATTTAAAAGGCAGAAATTGCCTTCTCAGAGTTCTGGAAGTTCAAGATCAACCGCAGCATTCGGTGCCAACTAAGGACCTTCTCAAAGCCAGGTCACATGGTGGAAGGGACCCAGTGCCAGGCCTTGTGTGACGGCAAATGGGGAGGATGGAGACCATGTGGCACCTCTTGCATGCTGTTCTAACCCTGTTGCCAATGCTGGAGCCTCTACCTCTTCCCTCTTGCAGAGCCCACTTCTCAGTACACTGGAATTAACTTCTACCATGGATGGCGGAGCACAGAAGAACAGCAGTGGTGAAGGAATTTACCCTTCCACAATAATATATGAGTCTGATTGGTTTTTTTTCGAGACAGGGTCTCGCTTTGTAGTTCAGGCTGGCCCTGAGTTCACTATGTAGCCAAGGCAAGCCTCAAACTCAGCAATCCTCCTGCCTCTGCCTCCTGAGTGCTGGAATTACAAGCGTGAGCCACCACGCCCGGCATTGTGGTATGTGGTATTGATTGCTCATGGGTGTGAGTCTCCACGCCCAGCATTGTATGTGGTTACCAGGGATCGAACTCAGGACCTTGCACTTGCGAGGCAGGTGCTGGAACCACTGAGCTCCGGCCCGAGTCTGATTTTTTTGCACCTCATCCTACTTTGAGATTGCCTGTTTCCAGCCATTCTCCTGGGCATCTAGTGAGATTTCATTGTGGTTTTAGTTTACATTTCTTTTTCCCCCCAATTTGGTGGTGCTGGGGATTGAACCTAGTACCTTCACACAGAGCTATAGTTCCAGTCCCCACCCCCTCCTTTAAAATTTTGAGACAGTTTCCCAGCAGGCTTGAACTTTTGTGTTTATGGTACTAGGACTCAAACTCAGGACCTTGCATTTGTTGGACAGGTATGGTGCCACTGAGCTACATCTCCAACCCATCTGTTAAATTGTTTAAAATAGGGCTTCACTTCTAAACTGCCTTGGAGTCAAACTTTTAACCCTTCCTGAATGCTTGCATTACAGGCACATACCACCACATCTAGTTTCCTTGATTTTCATATCTTTAATACCTTTGAAGATTACAGGTCAGCTAGGTATAGGATTTGCCTAAATTTGGGTTGGTCTGATGGCTCTCATAGTTGATAGTGGTTATTGCGTTTCTTCTGTTTGCTTTCTTGTTTGTTTCGAGGCAAGGTCTTTCCATACAGTCCTGGCTGGCCTTGAATTTGCATTAATCCTCCTGCCTCAGCCTTCCAGGTGCTGGGATAACAAGCCTGTGCCAATATGCCCGACCTGGCCCATGCTTTTGACTTTGCTCACTTGAGTAAGGTGATTGTTTCCAAAGTTCTCCAGTGTGAAGTCTCTTGGCCACTTTTCGACAAACACCTTGTGGGAGCTGCTCTGAAACTCTATCCTGTTCCTCCCTGAGCTTCCAACCTGTTCCTTTATTTATTTATATTAGTGTTTGTAGTTTCCTAGCTCATTCAACAGATGACCTGTTGCTGTCATTATTTATCTTTATCTATCTTAATACTCAAATTTTTCCTGTCCTTTTACAGCTCCCCATTGTCCTTTGAGGCCCCCCTCCCCATTTTCTGATACAAGATCTCTCCAGTGCGTCCGGGCCTCCCCTGCCCAAGCCCAGTATCCGCCATTTTGTGTCTGTGGAGAGTGGTGTCTGGAAGCCAATGTTGGGCACCACCGTGCTCACTTTTCTGACACTCACGCCATCCTCCGGCCCTGGCAGTTCCAGCCTGGGTGCTCTGGAGTTCAGCCTTTCCCAGGTTTGGTGACATGAGCTGGCAAGGACAGAGATCTGCTCTCCTTCTGTGTGCCCTTCAGCACCCATTAACAAAGGGTTTTTGTTGGCACTGCTCTGCTGAGCGCCCTCCCTGGACCAGTCACGGAGGCTGGCATGGGACACTGTCCCACCAGGCTTGGGTCCTGGCGCACCCCTAGTTGAGAAGGAGCTTTCAGCGCTGGGCCTCACCCAGTACAGGAATGGAGAGCTCCCAGGGAAGACAGAACTTTCACCCAAAGAGAGGCGAGGGCTTTGGGGCTGTCCCGATGGCAGACACCTACTGTGAGAGGAAGCCTTCGGCTAGGCACTGGGAGGACTACTGAGGAGGGAGTGGAAGCCCACAGCGGGACAGAGTGGGCTCTTCCATTGCAGGCAGGCGGCTTGAAGGCTGTGTGGCGAGGGCGCTGGGGTGGAGAAAGCCCTCTGTGCCCAGGCCTGCCTGAAGCTGGCCTGTACCTGGAAGTGGGCGGCATCGCCAGAGCCTGGCCCAGCGCAGCCCTAGAGGCTGGGCTGTGAGCATGGGGCCTGTGTGTGGCACAACGTGGGGCCCCTCGGGAGTCTGTGTGTGGGGGAGAGGTGACGTGAGCCAGTCCATACTTCCCACTGCTCAGCTGGGTCTGTGGGGACCGTGGGGCCGAGTCCACCACTCTTCCCCTTCTCTCCCACCCACCCCGCATCCTGCAGGGGCCTCCGATGGAGTGACCTCATCTCCAGAGAAGAAGGAGCCAGAGAAGAGAGAAGACGGCAGCCAAGTGGCTCTGGTAGGGCCCCACCTGGTTCCCCGTGCCCTCCTTGCCTTTTCCTCCCTGGGCCCAACCCCATAACCCAGCATCCCTGGACCCACAGTTCTCTGCGGCCGGGCCCTGTGTACTCAGTGCTCTGGGCTCTCCATCTCTCCTGCGGAAACGGGCCTTCCACACAGCAAGGGTTTTGTCTGTCTTGTCGCTGTGTCCTCAGCATTTAAAGCAGAGCTTGACACACACTAGGTGCTTCATAACATTTGCTTGGGGGTTGCTGAGGATCGAACCCTGGTGTCCTTGCCACTGAGCGGTACCCCTTAAGTTGCTAAGAGGCCCAGGCTGGTCTCAAACTTGTGATCCTCCTGACTTCCTAGTGTTTGTGATTATCAGTGTGCCCAGCTAACTAAACATTTTTAAAACATTTGAATGAACTATGGGAGGCACTCTGGAGGGGACAGAATGGCTAAAATGGCCTTTTCCAGGACGTAGGTCAGACCCAGTCTGCATGGTGTGGGGAGCATGGCGAGGCCAGGCCTGGTGGAGAAGCACAGGATCTGGGGCACAGAGCATGACCCCCGAGTATGGGCAAGACCAGTGGAAGTAGGGGCATCCCCACGCCGGGCAGGAAGGGGCTGCCTCAGAGGGCCGGGCTGGGGTGGGGAGCCAGTGACCGCAGCAAGAGGCAGCCTGCACCTTGGAAGCCCCGCCCTGGCCACGTGGCACGCTTCCTCCCCCCCAACCCCGGGGCGGAGCCTCTGCACTGTGGCGCCCGGCCGGGGAAACACGGCTGTGTGGACCAGACCCTGTCTTCCTTTCTCATGAGAAGCTCTTCAGTGATCTCGTGGTTTCTCTTCTCTCCTCCCTAAGAGAACGGGGACCCACAGCTGGCCTGGCTCACCCCATGGCTCTGCCCTCTGCTGTCCCCAGGTCGAGAGCACAGTCTCCGAGGACCTCCTGGGAGTGGAAGGAGAGAAGAAGATTATGATGATGAAGATGATGGTGCGGAGCCTTGGGCGGGTCTGTGGCCCCGGGTGGGGAGCAGGTGGAAGTCTGAGCCCACCACAGACGAGACAGGGCAGGGGACAGGACGAGGAGGGATCACCTCGGCCTCCACCTGCCTCACTCCCCTGGCTCACAGAGGCGGTGATGACCCCTGTGTCATTGGCTTGAGAGGACACAGACCCCAGGGAGCAGGGCCTTGTGCAGCTGGGAGAAATGTTTCGGTTTGTTTTTTGAAACAAAGTCTCACTGTGTCATCTCGGCTGGCCTTGGATCCCTGAATCCTGTGTTGGGCGCAAACTCATGGTGACTCTCCTGCTTCAGCCTCCTGAGTGCTGGGATTTCAGGCGTGCACCAGCACGCCTAACCTGGGAGAAGTTACTACTAAATGCATTAATACATTTTACCTTCAACTAGGAACTTCAGAGTCACTAAATGCAATTTCTTCTGAGATACCTACCAGAATGAGTCAGGTTAACCACCAAAGTTTACAAAATTGTGCACTCTTTGGCCTTATGCCCCTTAAAGGGAAAGGGGAAGGGCTGGGAATCCTTGTCCTTCCTACTGGGCCCGACCCACCTTCACTGAGCTCTGCTGCATGTAGGCGCCAGCCCAGCAGTGAGGTGGACTGGGAGGAGGTCTTGAAGGAGTCGCCCAGAGATCTGGCCTGAACGTGGTTCTCTTGGACCAGTTCAGTGGCTCACAGACAGCAGCCGCCACAGGGCTGGGGTGGCACCTTTCCTCTCGGCGCTGCCGAGGGGTGCATGGGTACCGAGAGGGTGTGTTTGGTGGCCTGGCCCGGATGGAAGGAGCCTTCGAGGAGGCCACCGCCTCACTGCCCTTCTGTGGCCCCTGTGCAGAAGCAGATCCAGGAGGAGCCACTGGACTCGCTCTCGACATCGGTCCGCCGGCAAGCTATGGAGACACTGACCCAGCTGAGGTGCCCACGGCCTCTCCACCCCGCCACCTGGGCACCCCAGCCTCCACTGGTGCCCACTGCCCTTGCCACCAGGCGCCCACTGCCCTTCACCAGGTGCTCGCCTTGTCTCCCCACAGCCACATGAGCCCCATCCTGGGCACACAGGAGCGGGTGCTGCTGGTGAGCACATGCGTGCACAGCGTGTTCTCACTGCCCTCGGTGCGGGCCATGCAGGAGCAGGACGAGGCCAAGGCCGAGGTCATCCAGGTGAGGGCATCAGGCGGCCACGGCCCACGCACTGGGCCTCACAGTCAGGGGACCAGACAGCCCTGTGGGCCGTGGGCCGGCTCGACACAGCTCGTCCCACCAGGCCTCAGTGAGGGGTGGAGCCCTGTAGTAGAGGACCCTCCTGAGGCCCCGCTGGCTCTGGCAGCCCCGAGACGGGAGATGGTCTGTGGCCAGAGGCGGTGGCTGCCTGGAGGGCGGGCTGAGGACTGGACGGCAGGAAAGAAAGAGACAGACAGGTTGCTGAGGCGGGAGCTGGAAGGCAGAGCCCAGGGTCCTGTGAGAGCTCTTTACGCCTCTTAGGGTAGGCCCGCAGCCACGGTGCAGCTCTTAGTGTGGGATGAGGGGAGAACTTCTCCTCTGGGTTGACTGGGGAGGATGAGGCAGTGGCATTTTGGCTCAAGTTGAGGCACATTCATGCATCCTTTAACTGGCAGAAAGCTGAGCTCCACACCCAGAGCAATGTGGTGGCCTCATGACAGGGCCTGGGCTGGGGGAGATGGGCGGATATCAGCAAAGGACCATTTGAATCAATGCAATGCAAAACCACACTAGGAGCCAGTGCTGCAACAGGCATGTGGTAGAGGTAGGGCCAGGCTGTGACCCAGAGGGCAGGAGCAGGACAAGGAGTCCAGACAGCCAAGAGGCAGTGTGGAAGCCAGCGGGCAGGCCCTAACCCGAACCCTAACCGTAACCCTAAGGTGAGACAAGTGCTCTGGCAAGTGAGGCTGGAGAGGGGTGGGGGCCAAGCCAGCAGGCAGCATAGGGCTTCCATCCCTACTGGGGCAGGGAGAGAAGACCCAAAGGAAAGGTAGGGAATTTCTGCTAAGTGGCCGAAGCAGTAGCCCTCTCTTGCAGTACCAGGTGCTGCCAGAAGATGGCAGTGCAGCAAGCCATCAGCAGATGTTCTGGAAGGAGGAGGTAGGTGGTAGCCAGGTGGTTGTACTGTACTCCAAAGGTCATTGGCTCTAGGCTGTGCAGACTCAGGAAACCATCTGAGAGAGGCCTTGGAGCTGGCAGGAGGAGAAGGTCTTTCCAGAATAGCTCAAACTTGCTGGACAGCCTTCTGAATGGGTCATACCAGGCCTCAGAAGCAATCCTAGGACAGTGGTGTGGCCAAACAGTGAGGGCCCTTGATGGGGAGATGGCTTCCTGAAGGGAATGGAGGGTCTGCATGAATCTAGGTGTAGCATTTCAAAGAATCAGATCATGTCTCCAGAGGAAAGATATATCCTCTCACTCATGTAGGCCTTACAGTCTGGGAACATTTTCCCGTGCATCTTCTCTCTGTTTTTCATGACTTGAAAGTTCCTTATTGTGTGATGTAGAGAAGATTCTTCTAAGTCAGGGCTTCCCAATTTCTGGACGATAGCCTGGTCTTGGTCCATGGTTTGTTAGGAACCAGCCACACAGCAGCTGTTTAATTTTCTCATTATTGAAACAAAGTATCTGACACGCAAAAGTTAAAGGAGGATAAGATTATTTTAGCTCACAGTTTGTAGAAGTTTCAGTTTGTAGTCAGCTGGCTCCAAGGCAAGTTGGCATTGCAGAGGAGAAACAGTTCATGGTGGGCAGAAGGCAACAAAGCAACAAGGGACACACACAGAACTTTCTGTCCCATACATTTTATCCGGGCTACTTAGGTTGGGAAGCACTCACACCTGTTATCCTAGGGCCCTTGATCCTAGCTTTGTATTATGAAGTGATTTGACTGTCTCACACTTTAGTTCCAGCTACCTCTAAAAAAGCCCCACCTATACTGCATGAGGCCTTGGGGACATCTAGACATAGCTGAAATGCCAGCTCCTCCCCATGGCTCTCATCCCCCCTTCTGCCTTCTGTCAGGTCAGCAGGGCATGAGTTTCTCACAAGAGCTCAAACCTTATTGTGCACTTCATGTGTGAAGGATCTAACTTATGTTCCTGTGATCCTCCTGCCCTAGCCCCACCCCCTGGAAAACTTGTCCTCCATGAAACTTATCTCTGCTGTCAAAAAGAAAAAAACAAGTTGTGAACTGCTGCTCTAAACTGTACTACGGGAAAAACAACTTGATACAAAATAACACAGATGTGCAAAACTTTGGGTACTTTATTTTTTTTTTGAGGCAGGGTCTCTCTTTATAGTTCAGGCTGACCCTGAACTTATTATGTAGCCCAGGCCAGCCTCAAACTCACAGTAATCCTCCTGCCTCTGCCTCCTGAGTGCTGGATTATAGGCAGGAACGACCACATCTGACACTGTGGTATGTAGTTACCAGAAATTGAATTCGGGACCTTGAGCTTGCCAGGCAGACACTAGAACCACAGAGCTAAATCCCTGGCCCATCTTTGGGTACTCTTTGGGACCCTGGGAGAATCAGTAGAGTCCAGGTTTCTGCTTCCTTTCCCTCTCAAGTAGGAAGTGCAGGGATTACTAATGAATGGGTAAGAGAACTCTGACCCTGCTGGTGCAGTATTTTGCTGAACATCAGTCACATGGGTCTCAGAAGAAGGGCCTCTGGGGCTGGCAGAGGCTCCTGGAGCCATTAGCAGCTCGGTCCTCCTGTCTGCAGACACTTTACAGTCAGACCCTGGATGCCCTGCAGACCCTGCTCAATGCTCTCTTTGTTGAAGACCCCACCCTCTCTGGACTCAAGAGCATCCTGGAGGTGCAGGGCTGGAGGCTGTGCTGTGTGTGGGTGGGGGTGGTGGGGAGAGGGCAGAGGGAAAGGGTAAATGGCCTAGAGCGGTAGGAGCAGGGCCTGCAGGAGTGCTTCCATATCAGGGTGTCATTCAGTGCAGCAACCTTCTCCTGTCCTGGCAGGCCTGCCCCTCCCCCTCCCGCTCCCCACTTCCACTGGCTGCCTTTGTCTCTTTCTGCTTCCCCATTCCTGGAACTCCTCCGTCCTCTGGCCTGAGTCGTTCCCAGCTCCTGGACCCCGTCTCTCCCTACACCCACCAGGAGGTGGCGGCTGAGGGGCGTCATTGTCAGGCTGGCTGACCCCCAGCAGCAGGGTGAGCCTTGCCCTTGTCCCCCAGCCTCTGGGGCCCTGGATGAGGTCTGGGAAGGCCCATGAGCGCGCTCGAGCTGTGGACAGCAACGTCTCTCTGCTGAACCACGCGCTTCTGAGCCTGCCTTCCTACGTGAGTGTCCTGCGGGGTGGAGGTCGGGTGGGCTTTCCAGCTCCAAGGCTCTGCTGCGAGGGTGGCTGCCCGGCCGAGCTTCCGTGCGCTGTGGAACACGGTAGACCCTGTGAGACCTTTGTGCGCTATGACAGATGTCCTCGGCAATCCCGGCACTGGGGTTTCTGCTGGGGAGACTCATCCTTCGTATTGGGGATCCTGATGAGGAGATTGGCCGGAAGGCTCTGGACAGCATCGCCATCCTCTACATGATCCTGGAGCTCCAGAAACATAAGAGGGAAGAGGGACAGTGGGAAGTGGTGTGAAGGCTGGGTCCCCACGGAACCAGGGTGGAGGCTGCCCCAAGTGGGGCTCGGGGCCTGTGGGCAGTTCTAGCCGAGCTGTCCTCATCCTCCAAGCTTGGCTTGTGAGCCTCCACCCTGTGCAGCGGGTACACCCAGGCCCGACAGTCCTCATTCTTGCTGGCTTGAAGGACAGCATGGTGTCTTGGTGACCACGTGCTTGCACGATGAGCCTGGGCCTGGTACAGGGCGAAGGGGAAGCTGTTGGCTGAACAGGCAGAGTGGGTCCTGTCTTAGCATCTAACACCCACACCTGTGAGCAGAGACCGTTCCAAGGCCAGCTCTGGGGAGCCGGTGATGATGCGGGTGTTGAGGCTGCTGTCCAGCCGACTCTGTCCCCCAAGGTGCGCGGTGTCGCTGCCGCCTGCCTCCCTCCTTTCTCTGCAACCCCAACTCTGCCCCAATCGGAGGACACTGGCCTATTTAAACTCTCCTGGCTCTGGGGGCCAAACGACCCGCACTACCTGGCTTTGCACTCCTTGCTGAGTGACCACTCTGTGTGTGTAGATGCCCGTCTGTGAAAAGCACAGTCTACATGCCACCCACCGTGGGCACCTGTCAAATAGAGTTCTTTGCTCCCCGTGCCTCCAGCCTTTTGGGATCTAGTCTGGTGTCCTCTTCCTGTTGTTCTTCTTCCCCCTCTTTCTCTTTTCCATCCTCTCTCTATTTTTCTTTTATTTTTGAGGCAGGGTCTTGCTCTGTAGCCCAGGTTGAACATTCGTGGAGATCCTCTTGCCTCAGCCTCTCAGTTTCTGGGATTACAGGAGTGTGCCACGTTGCATGGCCTTTCTGGTGTTTTGAGACAGGATCTCACAAGGTAGTTCAGGCTGGTCTTGAACTGTGGAGTCTCGGCTGGTCTCATGCTTTCCATCCTCCTGCTTCAGCCTCCCCAAGTACTGGGATTACAGTCTGTAATTTCTCGATCTCAGGCATGTGGGCAAATATTTGGTCCCTGGAAGCGTTTCCCAACTGACGAGCATAAATTAACGTTGATGGATTTAGCTAAAAAAAAAAAAAAAAGAAAGAAAAAAATACAGTGCTCAGTTAAATCCAAATTTCAGATATATTCTAAATGTTTGTATTTTATCTTGGAGCTATAGGTCAAGGCCACACTACTAGACTCTTCAGGAGTAAAGTGATTTATTCAGGTGACAGAAGAGCTTGGGAGATGGGTGGTGCGCACACAGGTCCCTTCCGGTGCCTTTGTCGTTAATCTACCTTGGGACCTCTTGGAAGCATCCTGGGCAGCCACAGTGAAGGACCCGGAAGTGGGCCTGGAATGTGCTTCCAGCAGCAGGAAATAGGGAGCCACTGCAGGCCGGGCGGGATCTGGAGACACAGGAGGGAGAAAGATTGGGCCTCCCTTCACGTTGTCAGGAGACAGGAGGTGACGTGTAGAGTGCGTCAGATGATACTTGCTAAGGCGAGAAAGTAGAAGAGGGGATGGGGCTTTAGGGGGCCCCAGCTAGGATACGGGAGCCCAGCTGTGATAAAGGGTTCAATCCCCAGAACAGAAACAAGAAAATAAAATGTGAAATGGTGTTGTTCACCAGCATGGCAAAGATGTGCCCGAAAGTGGCATGTGCCAGTGAGATGTGTGGACAGGGGCCTCTAACACCGCCCCTGGGTGGTCACTGGTCTCCACTGTGGAAAATGGGTCAGCGGTGTCCAGAGCTGCCCTGGAATCTGCCCCGTGACCCGGCCACTCCCACCCCCTGCTCCTGACTCATCCCTCCTCGGTGAGAAGAGTATCACATAAGGACACACCACAGACGCGCTCCCCAGGACAGAGCTGTAGCCCACAGTACCTTTGTACCCTGGAAAATCATGTAGCGTGATGGCACACGCTGTCATCTGGGCACTCTGAGAGGCTGAGGCAGGATTGCCAGTTTGAGGCCAGATTCTGTTTCTTGACCTGCTCTTCCTAGGTGTTGCTGCCACGTGACAATCAAGCCAGGAATTGGGGACTCGAAGCCGCAGGCTGGTGCCGCCTCACTTGAAGGCTCTTCTCTTGCAGGAGAAGGAAGAGATAAGGAAGAGACGAACAAGAAGGAGCTGTATGAGAGCAACAAGCACCTCCTGGGGCCCTACAACCCCCTCAGTCCGTGCCACAACATCCTGCGCGTGATTTCTGTGAGCGCAGGGTAGGAGGGGAGGCGGGCGGCACCCCCAGCCCGCTCCCTCGCCCCCGCCCCCGGAGGTTGCCCCAGCCTCCTCCTCCTGCTCTATGCCACCACCCGCGGGCCTCCCTTCTCCCTGACACATGTCACCAGTCCTGGGCATGGAGACCTCACTGCCTGGTCTCGCAGCTCCTCCGCGGCCTCAGTGCCCACAGCGAGGGTGCGCGCGGCCCCTACCTGGCTCCGACCCCATGGCTGTGGCTGTGACTGTGACTGTGTCCTGTACGTGTGTGGGTGGTCCGGGGCTGCCCGCCTATGTCGGGGCCTCCCTGTCTGTGTTCTAGGAATTCAGAGACTTCTTGGGCCCCCAGCAGGTGAAGGACCTGCTGCTGGCAGCCGTGGAAGGGCTGAGGGGTGCCGCGGAGGCCCGAGGGAAGCACCTGGGGGAACTCATGCAGCTGGCCTCCGAGGTCACCCTCAGCTCCGTGCTGGAGTGGTATTGCCACCGGGTGCTGGAGGTGGTAAGGCGGGCACCGGGTTCCCTCCCGGGGCTGCCCGGAGAACTCCGCTAAGCTGGGGTGGGGGAAGGGCAGGGGAGCGGCAGCAGCCGTGCCCACCGGGTCTCCCGCACCGCGCTCCTGTCCACCCTCTCTCCTCCTCGGCCCTCTGTCCTGTCCCTCGCCCTCTTTGCTCCTCCTCCTTCCCCACGCCCGCCGTGGCTCCTCTGCTGAACCTACCTTCTTCCTGCTCTGGCTGCCGCCAGATCCCAGAAATCATACAGGGCATCTACATGCAGCTGAGCCACATCCAGGAGCCACGTGCCCGCGAGGTGGCCCTGCTGCCCGTCTCCTTCCTGGCCAGCTCCTTCATGACCGAGGTCGTGGTATCCCTACTCATGTGTCCCCTCCCACTGGACAGGTACGGAAAGAAGAGGTTCCCAGCCGCACACCTCAGAGTATCGGGACCTCCTGTCCAGACAAGGCTCTGCCTTTCTAGTGGCCCCTGTTTTTTCTGTGATCTTGATACCTATGAGGACTGCTAGGTCCTCAAGCACTGCAGGCCCATTTTAAAGATGAGGAAACTGAGGTGGAGGGGAAGTTTCATGCTCAGGAGCCCACCTAGCTAGCACTAGGATGGGGCCCTAGCTCAGACCTGACTGACTCCCACCCCAGAGCTCTTGAACGATACCACGCAATGAGCCTGTGTTCTGGGCCTGACTCTGTCTTGCCATCCTGCATGCCCTGTCTGGACTTCAGGTTTCCCCCCACAGGCAAAGGGCAGAAATGATCCCTGTGTTCACATCTGGAGGGTGGGAAGATGAAGTAGCAGCCAGCTGTGCTGAGCGCCTGGGATGCCCGTGGGCAAGACCCAGTCTGCTTTCCTCACTCTCATCTTGGGCCTGGGGCTCAGAGCTGGTCTCTTGGGTCTCCCAGGTGAGCTCAGGCTCGAGGGGAGGAGACCCATTCTGTGGGCAACACAGCAGCCCAGAGTCTCTTATGCCAACCCCACAGGCTTTGCTCCCCGGGTCCCTGCGGGGCCAAGCTCTGCACAAGAGCCTCTGCCCCCTGGGAAGCTCCGTGCTACAGTACTGCCATCGTTCCTTTGGTTAATTAATAGTTCCAGGCCAGATGCGATTTACCAAGTGGTCAAAAAGATGACCATTTTTACCATAAGCAACGTTGCCTAGCAACAGAGTTGGCATACTATCTTTATCGCGTTTCTAGGGGAACAAAGCTAGAACGTGAGTGGAAGGTTTAGATGCTCATGGAGAAGGGAGAAAAGTCTCTTAACACTGGCCACATGGTCAGCTTCCCGGCAAGAGGAGCTCCTGGGTGGTGTGTGACTTGGGCCTTGTCCAGGCCCCCAAGGGCTCCCTGACTTCAGCTCTGTCCCTCCGCCCAGAGAAATGCATGCAGGCTTCAGAGATATCTGGTCTCCCACCTTTTAGTTGTGCTGTCTCCTGCAGGCCATTTCCCCTCTCTGAGCCTCCATTCCACATCCGTAAAATGGGAGTAACCACCTTGGGGGTCACCGTGAGAATCTGGTGACTTAGCATGTTTGACTTTTGTCCAAGTCCCTGCCTTAGAGATTTGCCTGGTGCCTGGTGCCTGGCCTGTGCTCGGTAACCTTTGCCACAGTAGCAGGCGGACCATGTGTCAGCTGCGGTGTGGAGCCGGGAGGTGGGGTCGTCACCACCAGCCTGGGCTCTGGGGAGATGCTCTGGGCCGTCCTTGCTTAGGGTAGGGAGCCCCTAGCCACTTGCCTTGCCCTCAGCAATGGAGCGGAGATGTGGAGGCAGCTGATCCTGCGCAAGCCCAGCTGTGATGTCCGAGACCTCCTGGATCTGCTGCTGGCCAGCCTGAAGGAGAAGCCAGTCACCAAGAAGGGCCAGGCCTCCATCGTACCCCTGGCGGTGAGGACCCCAGGTGTCAGTTCCCGAGATGCTCACCCTGCTGTCGCCCTTCTAACCCCCACCCCATCTGGCTCAGCACCTTGGCTGCCAGGGCCCCCCTGCCAGGGCCTAGCGTATGGCCTTGGGGAAGCTCCTGTCCCCGGGCTTTTGACTCAGACCCACTGGAGGAAATGGCAGTGCCCTGTGGGGGAGTGGCAGCCTGGGATGTTGGGGACCAAATGGCCTTTAGTCCTGGGGTTGCCGCGTCACTGTTCTGTGAGATGGTGAAGCCAGCTCACCTCTGAGGCGCTGTCTGTGCATCTCTCTGAGGAGAAGTGATGGGAATGCCTAGCCAGCCATGGTGGTATGCACGGGTGATCCCAGCACTCGGAGAGGCTGAGGCAGGAGGGTTGCAAGTGTGAACCCAGCCTAGGCAAGGCTGTGTCTCAAAGTAAAAAAACAAAAAGGGTTGGGGATGTAGCTCAGACACAAGTGTGTGCTTCCTGCTGCTTGGCTTTGGGCTCCTCCCTAGGACAGAAGGGAAAGGCACCTGACCCAGACCTCCCCGCGTTCTGTCTCCCCGTGCCATCTCTGAGAAAGAGCCAGGGTACACTGTAGCCCCCACCTGCCTGAGAGACTGGCGGCCTTGGGACATGCTTTACCCTTCTGAGCGCTAGGATTACAGGAGTGCACAGCCCTTGTAAGCCCAACATCCAGCAATACCTATCACCAGGGTCCTGTAGGATTGCCATGGAGGGCAGCTGTATAGCAGTGTTTACCGTCTAGGCTTGCATGAGTACACATTCCAACATTTACACAGCGATGCCCCCTCCTTCCCTGATCAGAGCCCATGTTCTGTCTTCAAATGATGTGTGCCTGTGTATGGAGAAGGGTCAATAGCTGGCAGCCCCTCCCAGGGCCCTGGGGGCTCATGCAGGAGCTTCAGCAGCGCCGAGGCCTGAGCCCCAGCCTGGTGCCTCCCGGAGAATGACAGCTTCTCATCTCCGCCTGGCATCCAGTGTGGGAGTCACTCCTTCCATGTGCTGAGGCAGGAAAGGACCTGGGTTGGGCAGGAGGCTGAGTGTCAAGGGTGCAGGGAACACCATCCCATGGGCTGCAGGCCCAGCCCTGGACTTGCTGGGGAGAGGAACCTGGGAGGCCAGCTCGGCTCTTCGTGCAGGCGCAGAGCTCGGGGGAAGAGGGGCAAAGCCCCGTCTTCACAGGGAGGGGAGTTTCGCTGCTGTTTCCTCTCTTGTTCTCAAAGTGAATTATTTGTAAAGAGCCCCATTTCAGGCAGAACTCTATGTGAGGACTAGGGCAGTGGGGAGAAGCCTGGGGGTGGGGGCAGAGCCCGGCCTCAGGGATCCTGGCCCTTTCTGCAGCTGGATGGTGAAGGTGGTGAAAACCCTGCTGCTGAAGGAGGCTGCTCCTGCGAGGCTGCCTTCGTGGAGGACGGGGGTGGCTGGGAGCTCATGGAGCATGCGGAGAGCCACCACATTGGAGTGTCGCTGCTGGCAAGGTGAAGCCCCGGACGCCACCACAGAGGAGCTCCTCGTTCTCTCTGTCACCTCTTTTCTGCAGCTGGGCCGCTCTGCCGTCTGTGATGGACGTGATGGGTGGGCGGGCAGCACGGGAGGGAACTGGGCTCACTGAGCCTCCTGGCAGCTGCAGAGCCCTTAGGTTATTTACGAAGCACCCCTTCCTCCTGAGCTACGGGGGGAATATGTTCTGACCACTAGCTACACCCCGGGCACCATGCAAAGAGGTGTTGTGTGGATGGTCTGTTTGCGTCCTCACCGTGAAATGGATCAGCTCAACTCTGCCATTTCCCGGCTGTGTGACCTTGAGTAGTCCGTGCTCAGCTTCTATTTCCTCATCTGCGAAATGGGTGTAACAGCAGCAGTCACCTGGAAGGGCAATGGCAAAGATGGAACAGAGCAGTGAGGTGAGAGGTCTGCTGCTCTGTGGGAACCAGCCCTCGTGGCCTCTCTCGCTGTCTCTTCCTCCCAGTGTGGCCTGTGTACCGAGGTCCTCAGCTGGTCCTTTTTACTGACTTGCTGGCTTACCTCAGGCAAATCACTTTCCCCGAGCCTTGGTTTCCCAGTCTGTAGAGTGGAACTGTTGAACTAGCTGGCTCCTGAGCCCGCCCAGATGGAAAGCCTGTGTCCCACCCAGCAGGCCCCTGGGCTGAGAGCCTGAGGCCTCCCCCTCCCCCAGGGCCATGGTGCACTATTCCTGCCAGGAGCTGTGCCGCCTCCTGTACCTGCTCATCCCCCTCCTGGAGCGTGGCGACGAGAAGCACAAGGTCACCGCCGCGGCCTTCTTCCTGGAGGTAAGAACGGGCCGCGGCGCAAGTCTGGGCCGTCCTGGGCCTCAGGTCACATCCGCCACCACTTCAGCATGAACAGGGCTGCGGATTACAGAGCCTTTCCAGCAGCAGCGTCTCCCTGCCTTTCTCTCCTGCTCCTCTTCCCCTTCAGCTCTCCCCAGACCCTCCGAGGGCCCCAGGCGTCAGCAGCCTCTGCTGGCCCCTCTGTGTGCCGGGCACGGCAGGTGCACATTTGCGCTGACTCCACCCTGGGCTGCCCGGAAGGCCAAGTGCACCCCGGCTAGGACATGTGAGGGTTCTGTAGGGGGAGAGAGAGCCGGGAGTCGAGGGAAGGGAGGAGGCGTGGGGAGGGGTAGGCTGAGTGAGCCCTCGGGAGGGAAGGGGGAGGTCACTGGCAGCAGGACTGCTGAGCGCTCTGTCACTCTCCTGCAGGCGTGTCCTGAGCGCCTCTCACTGACTGCTCCACTTCGTCCTCGCAGTAACCCTGTGACGCAGAGCGCACTATGGCCCACTGTGTTCACACAATGCCCCCCCCCCCACTCACACACTGGGGATTGATCTTGGGACCTTGCACCTAAGCTAAATTCCCAGCTTTAGCCCACTTTAAAGAAAGGCCCTGGAACACCTTTCCCAGGACCAAAACTGTCACTTTGCAGGACAAACCTGTTTGGAGTCTGGCATCCTGGACACCGGGAAAGGGGAATGGGGCAATAGCAAGCCTAGTTTCGGAGGGACCCCTACAGGGTGACAAGGGGGCGGTGTCCGGCAGAGGGGCATCCTGCTCACACAGAGGGCCACACAGCCCAGGCCATTCAGGGAACGTGGGCAGCTTGGTTAGAGCTGGCTGGCAGGTGTGTGAGTGTGCGCTCCAGAGTGGGCATGGTGTGATGCAGGCCATGGGGACGAGAAGGGGCCAAGGACAGGCAGGGAAGGGTCAGGCGCTCAGAGGTGGGGAGAGAGCCATTCTGGCCTCACCAGCAGAAGCCAGGAACTATGGTGGCTGCCTGCGGAGAACTATGCCTTCCAGGTCCTCAGCTCTGGCAGAGGCTGAGCCTGGCTTTCCCGGCACCAGGTGCACAGGAGACGGCTGCCACTCAGCCTGTGGCTGGGAGTCATTCCCGTTTGCTCCCCCAGCTCCTCCAGATGGAAGAGGTACGGCGGATCCCCAAGGAATACTCCCTGGGGCGGATGATGGAGGGCCTGGGCCACTGCGACCCTGTCATGAAGGTGCTGTCCATCCGGGGCCTGATGATCCTGGCCTGCAGGTTGGAGAAGGTGAGTGGCGGGTAGAGGAAACCTGCCCAGCCATGCCCCAGGCTGGAGAGGGCCAAGCTGGGCCATCATAGACCTTTAGACACTGGTGGTTAGAATCGAGCCCATTTCTGTCCAGCCTCGGTGATCCCATCTATAAAATGAATCTTCCACTACAATGCCTCTCTATTTATTTTATCCTTTTTTGAAGAGTTCCTAGTCCAGATTTTTCCCAGTGACTCCTAAAGGTGAATGTATAGGGGAAGCAATGGCCCGTGTAATTATTCTTATTTTACAACTCAGGAAACTGAGGTCCAGTCACTGATTGGTGTACCCTGAACATTTGTAGAAGTGCTTTTTTTCTCTGCTGGGCATTGTTTTGGCTTATGATGTGGCCAGGATGGACAGTATACAAACTCAGAAAGCTCACTCTCAATGCAAGGTATCATCCTTCTAGTGCTGGCGAAGGAGCTAAGACACCAAAGAGCCTCAAGACCCAGGCCAGGCAGGCGCGAGGGAGCCAAAGAGGGCCCCAGGCAGTGGCCAGAACTTGAGTGAGGGTCTTTTCCAGGCAGGAGGCCTCATCCAGGCAAAAGCCTGAGAGTGGGAGTGAGGCCACCTGCTCATCCTGCTGAACTAGGCTGGGGCCTTCCTCGCCAGTCCAGGTGGGACTCCCATTTCCCAGGGCTTCGCCCCACAGATGGCCAAGGTGCAGGCCCTGCTTCCCACTATCGTGAAGAGCCTGAAGAGCCTGGATGGGGTGCTGGTGGTGGAGGCAGTCCACAGCCTCAAGATAATCTTCAGGGCACGGGACCGGAAGCGGAGGGACAGCTCGGTCTGTGTGGAGCTGCTACAGGTCAAGCTGCCGCACTTCAGTGACGTAAGGAATCCTACGGGGTGTGGGTGGCACTGGGAGCGCAGAACCAGCCCAGGAGGGGGCGCCCTGTTCCAAATGCTCCATGTCTTTTTGCAACTGGTTTCTCCAGAAGATTCCTTATTCTAACTGACTCTCCTGGAGAGAGCTAGGTGTGGGTGAGGGAGATGCTGGCCCCAGATGAGCCCCACCAGGTGGCCCTGGCTGTCCCTTGCCTCCTTGTCCTCGTGACTGGAGGCCCCTCAGGGTGGGGGCTAGGACAGCCATGGAGCCTCCTCCTGGAGGGTTCCCTGAGCCTCAGGTCTGCCCCAGTCCAGAGAGGCTGTGCGCTCCTCCTGCATCATCAACATGTATGGGAAAGTGGTCCACAAGCTTCAGGCGCCTTGCACGCGGGCCGTGGAGGAGCAGCTGATCAGCACGCTGGTGCCACTCCTGCTGGTCGTGCAGGAGGGCAATGCCAGTGTCAGCCAGGTGAGTGCGCTCAGGCTACCTCTGCCCTCTGCCTACCTTGGCCCCACCGAGTATCTCCCTTCACAGAAACCAGGCAAGGGTCCCAAACACCCATGGGAGAAGGCATTTATGTCCGGCCAGGTTTGTTTGGTAAAGATACCGTCTTCAGGATTCCACATCAAAATAACTAATGTCATGTGCACATTTTCTAGAGGGTGTTGATTTTCCAAGACCCAGTTTGACACACCTTTTGTTTCGGAATGTCTGGGCCCTCCAGAATTCCACGGCTCTGTGTTTTCTTCCTGATGGCCCCCAGAAGTGTGTGAAGACCCTGTTCCGCTGTTCTTGCTTCATGGCTTGGGAGTTGCCCAAGGCAGCTTATAGTCGGAAGCCCTGGGACAACAGGCAGGAGGCAGTGGCCAAAATTTGCAAGTACCTGGTGAGTGCTTCCTTCTGAGCATGTGGAGGCAGGGCCCACACTGCACCCTGCCTGCGGTGCCCACTACCGCCTGTGAGTCTCTGGCTCTGGGACATCTACCCCATCTCTCACTGTCTCAGAAAAACAAAAACCAAAAACCTACATTCAAACAAACACAAAAACTGCGGTACTGGAGGCTGAACCTGGGTGCGTCACGCTGACTTACATTCCCGACCTTCATTGAATCTATTTATTCAGGCAGGACTTGCTCAGTTGCTAAGTTGCCCAGACTAGGCTTGAACTTGGGATCCTCCTGCCTCAGACTCCCAGAGTGGCAGGATTACAGGTGTGCACCACTGCACTCCCTGTCACTTTCTTCTTTGCTTCCATGCCATCAGAGGTATAGCTCATAGGAAGGTCTATTCGTAACCTGAGCTTTAACCTAGTGCACATTCATTCATTCATTCATTCATCCATTCATCTAACTAGCGTTCTCTGGGCTCCAGCTCCAAAGCAGACCCTGTGCGGGGAGCTGAGGATAAGCAGTGTGCAAGGGCCCCCTGTCATGGGTGTGCTCCTTACACATATTGTCAGACGGGACACCCCAAGGGTGTGCAGGACAACACGGAAGCATCGTGCATGGCAGAGGGTGGTGGGAGGCTTCTGGCCAGGGGGCCTCTGAGCTGAGACTGGGGGTGGGAGGCAATTCCTCACATGGAGAGAGGGAGAGCCCTTGGACAGTACAGCTGGGGGAGGCAGCCCTGTCCTGGCCTGGAACACAGTGTGATCGTGGCAGAGGCAGTGTGTATGTGGGGGAGGGCAAGTCGAATATAGAGCACGAGGATCTGATTTTCCTTCCTCCCCCTCAACCGCAGTTTAGCTGGACAACTCCCACCACCCAACCCACCCAGAAGGCCACTCTCGGACCATTTTCCCCAAATATTGATGTGTCATGGCCCTGCCATGAAAGAACACGAGTAGGCCCCATTCTGGTTGGCTTCTGAGACACCCCTCAGCTCCCAGCTGACTCCCCACTGCTCTGAACTTGACCTCATCCCACTTGGACTATCTCCCCACCTCGCACGTGGGTCCTGCTGTGCCCCTGCCCAACCCAGAATTACCTGCAGTTTGGAACTTGCTGACAAGGCAGGAGCACCCCCAAATGTCTGCTGCAGTAGCTAAGAAACCATGTGGCCTAGCCTCTGGGCCTCAGGCAGAGGGTTGGGGAGCAGAGATATTGAGGAGGAAGGGCCAGAACCCTGTCACTGGCACCATTCCTAGCTTCGAGGTGGAAGGCAAATAAGTTCCTCGGAGGCCCTCAGAGAAACTGTGGGTTTCTCTTTGCCAGGTGAACGCCCACCGAGACAGCACCTTCACGTTCCTCCGCCAGAGCCTAGAGTATGCCAAGAGTCCTCTGGCCTCCCTCCGGAAGTCCTCGGTTATGTTCATAGGTAACCCGCCCTGGCATCTCCAGTCCTGAGTCCAAGGCCCAGGCTGGTCTTCCAGTGGACGCCCCTGAGCTGCCAGCCCTTCTGGCCCTGGGGCATATGCTTCCCCTCATGCATATGGCAGAGCTGCCATTTCCCCTGAAGTGCACGTGCCTTGTGTCCAAGCCCAGCAGGAGCCAGGGAAAAGCTGCCCTGGGGCACAGCACAGGTCCGCACGGCAACATGAAGAGCTAAGCAGAATCGCAGCTCCATGACTCCCTTTCTGTGAGACCCCAACTGGGCCTGTTTCCTCATCTGCAAGATGGGAATCAACTCCTATTTCACACATTAAGTTGACAATATTTTTTCTGAAGTTTTTACATTTATTGATACATGTTCACAGTACCTACTGTTACATTCGTCATGGGGATTACATATACATCATGGTATATATACATATAACACATCTTAGTTCTTTTTAGGTCCCTTTCTCTCCTGAGAATAATTTTTTTTTCCTTTTTGAGACAGGGTCTCGCTTTGTAGTTCAGGCTGGCTCTGAGCTCACTATGTAGCCCAGGCAAGCCTCGGACACAAGGATCCTCCTGCCTCTGCCTCCCGAGTGCTGGGATTACAGGCATGAGCCACCATGCCCAGCACTGTGGTATGTGGTATTGATTGCTGGTGGGCGTAAGTCTCCACGCCCAGCATTGTATGTGGTTACCGGGGATCGAACTCAGGACCTTGCACTTGCGAGGCAGGTGCCAGAACCACTGAGCTAACCCTCCGGCCCATCCTGAAAATAATTTTTAAAAATATGAGGGCCCTGACACATCAAGGTGTTTAATGTTGGTTACCTTCATTCTTTCTTTCCCACAATTCCATTCTTTGACTTTCTAGGAAGAAAAAATAGCAAATTAAAACTAAAAAATAGCTGGGCATGCTGACACATCCCTGTAATCCTAGCACTCGGAGGCTGAGGCAGGAGGATCACTGCAAGTTCCAGGCCAACTTGGGTTACATAGTGAGGCCAACACCAGCCTGAACTACACAGTGAGACCCTGTCTCAAAAACAAAACAAAACAGAACCCCCTAAATAGCATGTTTCCCTTGCCCTGAATCCCCCCTGAACCCTTCTGATGGTAGGCTGGTTAATGCCTTCTCTTTTCTATTCTCCCTGCCCCCAAGTAGCCACATTGCTGGGCATGCTAGGAAACTGCTCTACCCCTGAGCTATGACCCCAGCCCCATCACCTTGTTGCAGACAAGCTAGAGACAACTGCCTCTTCATGTACCTTTCAGTAGCTTTGCTTAGTTTGTTTGCTGTTTTTAATCCACTCACCCATCCACCCACTGGTTAGTTAGAACACAGGTTGAGATCGCACTCTGTGTCAGGTTAGAGACAGGATAAGCCCTTCCGGAAGTGATGCTGATTCTTGGGTGGGTGAGGGGTGAGAAATGAGGGGTGAGGGCTGAGGTGGCTGTTAACACGACCCCTGCTGGGATAGAGGGGATGCCCAGAATGAGGGGCCCACTCAGAGGAAGCTTCTTCCATGGAGTGGCATCTACTTCTCTGCTGACTTCTTCAAATCTTTTAAATCGGGGATTGAACTTACACCCCTGCGCTTGCAGCAGCACCTTGCAGGCAGCAGTACCACTGAGCTAAATCCCCGAGCCCATGATTTCTTTAAATCCAATTCCTCATTAACCTCTCCTAAAGTGCCAGCCTTTAGCACCCTGTTCCAGGGCCTGTGCAGTGAGCGCAGCCTGGTGCAGCTGGCAGGCAGCCCCCCTCCTGTACAGGGCTGTTTGGCCTCTTGGGTCACAGATCTGTGAGTGTCTGAAGGAAGCTGTACACATTCCTTAGAGCGCACATATGCATGCAATTTGGCATGTAATTTTAGGGTTCTGGGAGACTGCCCCCACTTCCACCCCCACAAATGGATCTAAGATTTATAGGCTTCTGGTCTGGTAGGAGATGAAGATTGATAAGTTACAGTTAAAATATAAACCAGTCTATGCACAAAGTGAGGACTCAGTCTGGGAACCTAGACAGGCGCTCAGCAGAGCAGAGGAGCTGGTAAGGAAGAACTTTGTGCAGGAGCCGCTTGTTAAGCTGAATATACAAGAACAACCAGGGATGGGGCAGCGAGAGCCCAGCAAGCGTCTTTCGAGAGGGGCGATGCGCGGCCCACTTGGGAACCCAAGCACCTCGAGAGCCAGGCACCATCAGCAGGTCCCCGACCCTGAGGCTGAATCTCAGCACCTCTGGGTTCACCAACAGCAGATGTGGGCGGCAGAGGTGCTCCGCCCATGCCACAGATGAGGATGCCAGAGCCCAGTCAAGCATGGCACCATCAGAGTCAGCTGTGACTAGGGTCCTGCCATTGCCCACAGCACCTGCTGCCCTCTCCCAGAACCCCCTCAGGAATCTGCCCGTGGATCAAAACGAAGTTCCGCTTCTGTGATGTCTTGTGGGGTGGGAGGGGCGGGACAGCGTCCTTGGGGAGGTCTGTTCCAAGGGTGGGGCGGGTGGTGTCCAAGGCAGAGCTGCAGGCCCTCACCTCTGGGGCTCTGCCCAAGGGTTCCTGGTGCCCTGCATGGAGAACATAATGACAGAAGACTGGCTGAATGAAGTGAAAGCTGGTGAGCCACGTGTCTGGGCTGGTGGGAATTCTGGGGGCAGGAAGACCATGTGTGGGTCCCAGTGGACAATGGGAAGGGAAGGCACACGGCCCAAGGAGAAGTACTCAGTGCAGTTCAGTTGTGCAAGTCTTAATCCGGGCTGAGGATAGTTCAAGGTGACTGAGGCACAGAGCTGACGGTCCCATTAAAGAAATAGGACTCAAGGGCCAGAGATTTAGCTCAGTGGTTCTAGCACCTGCCTCGCAAGCGCAAGGTACCGAGTATGATTCCCAGTCACCACATACAATGCTGGGCGTGGTGACTCACGCCCACCAACCATCAATACCACATACTACACTGCTGGGCGTGGTGGCTCACGCCTGTAATCCCAGCACTCGGGAGGCAGAGACAGGAGGATTGCTGAGTTCCAGGCTTACCTGGACTACATAGTGAGTTGAGGGCCAGCCTGAACTACAAAGTGAGACCCTGTTGTAAGAAAAAAAAAAAAAAAGAAATAGGACTCAAAACAGGCCAAGCTGGGTGTGGTGGCACATGCCTATAATCCCACCACTTGGGAGGCTGAGGCAGGAGGATTGCCATGAGTTTGAGGCCAGCCTCAGCTACACAGTGAGTTCAACAGCACCCTGAACTGCCTAGCCAAACCCTGCCTCCGAAAAACCAAAAGAACAAAAACAAACAAAATTCCTGGTCAGATGCCATGGAGTGCTCGGTGAAGAGTTTAGAATTTTGTTTTGGTTTCTTGTTGGTTTTTTGAGACAGGGTCTCACTTTGTAGGGCAGGTTGGCTTTAAACTCACTGTGTGGCCCAGGCTGGTCTCCAATTTGCAGCAGTTCTCTGGCCTCAGCCTCCTCAGTGCTGGGATTTACACACCCAACAAGTAGTTTAGACTTTTAAGAGGGCACAGTTTATTCTCCAGTGGGGGAGGCAGGTAGGAACATGAGGTGAGGCAGGACAGGAAGGCTCGCTAGATGAGGCAAGTTTTCAAGGAGGACGGGAAAGGCATGGGCCAAGGCTGGGAGGAAGTAAGCTAGGGGATGCTGACAAAGGGTGCCTAAGCCAAGGCCTGGAAACCTGAGTCTGACAAGTGGCCTCTCTTCCCCTGGTACAGTTCTGGGAGACCTGAGACAGGACCCTGAGGCATCTGTGTGCATCCATGCGGCCCAGGCCCAGGAGCACATCCTGGCCGGCTGCTGGCGGAACTCCTGTCCTCCGGGGTTCGCTAGCACCCTGCCAGCGTGTAGCCCTGTCACTGCTTCACACTGCTGGAGCCCCAGCTGTGAGAACCTGCCCACTTCCCACAAGCGGCGCTCCTGGATCATGCGGGCCTTGTGCTATTGGAAGGCAACCTCGAAGCAGTGACGTTCTGGACTCCTGGTTCACCATAAATGGCCCGTGTGGGCTTTCTGAGCCCTTCTTCATGGGAAGTGGCTGCGCTCTGAGCAGCCACTGTATGTGACAGATCTGAGAGAGAGCGTGGCCTTCCCTTATCAATTACACTGGCATTTACTGGGGTGTGCTGGCTGTTTTGTGTACTTTGTGTAACAGGATGCTGAGGCTCCGAGAGGCGAGTGGCCTGCCCACAGTAAGTCTGCCGGACATCTATTTCCCTCTTTTCACGTAAGAGTGAAAGGAAATTTGGATGGCCCTTGGGGAAGGAAGAAGGAAATCAGGCCTCCTCCTATCCCATGACGTCAGGCACATCCCAGAATCCTGACTTCTGAGTTCTACCCATGACCGCAGCTGTAACTGGTGAACTCCTAACCTATCCAGGCCAGCTCTGGGCACCAGGAGTACAGACCTGAACAGGACCCAATCCCAGGGCCTGAGCAGCGGGAACAGAGTCCTCTCAAGCAAGGGTGCTCTGGACCACAGGGGATATTTCATGGTGTTTGGAGACACTTCCGGTTGTTACAACTTTAGAGTGGAAGTGCTCCCAAGCTCTGCTCATCAGAGTCCAGGGTGTTCGTGAACTTCCTAGAGTGCTCAGGAACACCCCACAACAGGGCCATCTGGGCCACTTTGTCGAAAGAGCTACAGCGGAGAAGTTTTGGCTTAACGGAAGTGTCAGGGACATTGAAAGACACCACGGGCACACCAGGGAGGCGGGGGGAAGGGGCCTGTGGAGTGCAGAGGAGATGCATAGGGCAGCTGGGGTGTTGCCATGTCAGAGAAGGCTTCCCAGAAACAGGTCCCCAGGGGTTTGGAAAGATGACCATGTACTGGGCTTGTGTGCAAGGGAGCAAGGTACATGGGGTCAACTGCAGATTTCAGGTCATGGGACTTAGTCAAAGGGGAGCTGAGGGTTATGGCTATACTGCTTAGGCCTCAAAGCTCTTTAGGAGGGAGACTCCATCTCAGTAGCATGGGAAGGCATTGTGGGACCCTAAGTAGGCAAGACATGTTGGCTTTAGAAAGCTCTGTCCTCAGCTGGGCATGGTGGTACACACTTGTTATCCCAGCACTTGACAGGCTGAGGCAGGAGGATCCCGAGGTCAAGTCCAGCCTCAGGTACACAGAGTTCAATGCTGGTGTGGTGGTTTATAGCAAGAGCCTATCTCAAAAAAGAAAAAGGAAAAAGTTTCTTCTTTATGGGGTTACAATAGCCCCCAGGCATTGCTGGTGGACAGGTACATGGGGCAGTCATTCCAGAGAGCTCCATCACTGTTCAGATGCAGTAATATGTATGGCTGTGACCCAGGAGTCCCACTTGTGGGCTCACATCTCAACGGATCCCTCCCACAGGTGGTGTAGGGAAGGAGGCAGCCTGGCACCAGCCTTGGGGACTAAATGAGCTTCATGGACTCCCAAAGTGCCGAGTGAGGAAAGTATCTTTAAAAAAATGTATTCAGGGCCGGAGATTTAGCTCAGTGGTTCTGGCACCTGCCTTGCAAGTGCAAGGTCCTGAGTTCAATCCCGGTAACCACATACAATGCTGGGCGTGGTGACTCAGGCCCACCAGCAATCAATACCACACACCACAGTGCCGGGCGTGGTGGCTCACGCCTGTAATCCCAGCACTCGGGAGGCAGAGGCAGGAGGATTGCTGAGTTCAAGGCTTGCCTGGGCTACATAGTGAGCTGAGGGCCAGCCTGAACTACAAAGCGAGACCCCATCTCAAAAAAAAAAAAATGGTATTCACAAGCTAGATATGGTGACTCATGGCTGTAATGCTGCAGCAGTAGGATTCCAAGTTCAAGACCAACCTGGGCAACTTAATGAGCCTCTGTCTCAACATAAAAAATGTAAAACCCCAAACAAAATGGCTCCTTCTAGGTCTTTCTAGTGGCTCACTGTTCTCTGCAGAATAAAGACCAAAAGGATAGTCAGACCCTTCAGCCCTACCCACTTTGCTGGCCTCACTGCTTAGATCACGTAGGGCCTAGACTGCCAGGCTATTGTACGCTTCCATGTCTCCCTGTGCACCAGCTTTCGGCACCTAATTCCCGGCTTCCCTCCTGGGCATACAGCCCTTTCTCATCCCCATCGCCCTCTGTGGGAAGCCTTCCGGACCCCACACTTTACATCTTCACTGTGCAGACCAGGGCCCACCACCAGCATAGACCTTACTGCTGTCTGCTTCTCTAGGAGCATCCAAAAGCTGTCTCACCTGGACTGGAGACCCTGCACGTCCGATATGAGGACAGTGGTTAAATTCAGAAACAAGACACTTCTGATCAGTTACACCTTTCCTGGAAATTTCCCGAGCTAGGTGTGGTGTGGCACACATCTGTAATCCCAGCATTCTAGGAGATGCTGACAGGAGAATCACAGATGTGAGCTCAGCGTGGACTCACAGTAAGATCACAGTGAGCTCACAGTGACTTAGTGAGATCCTGCCTCAAGTTAAAACAGAAAAAGGGTTGGGGATGTAGTTCAGTGGGAAGGCCCTGGGCTCAATTCCTTTTACCAAAACAAACAAAACACCTCTCCACAAGGTTCTTCCCGACCTAGAGGAAAAGCGGGTCCTCGAAGTCACATCCTTTGTCCATCCCACATCCTCACCTCCGGGGCCTTCTCTAGTTCTAGCTACTCTGGTTCTCTGCCCTTCCCCAAGCACCTTTGCCACTCCACGTCCGCGCCCAGCACAGGTAGGGAGCAGAAGGTGCCCACTGACTGACTCTCGGATGAGGGTACTCGACGATAGATCGCCACGGCGCTGCGGAGTCCCAGCAATTTTGGGTTGAGGGCGGGGCTGGGCGGAGGCCAGGCCAGGGCGGGGCGGGCGCTCTTCCTCCTAATGTGCGGAACCCAAGGCGCGCGGTCCGGCGCCGCCCGGAGGACTGAGGGGGTAGCACTGCGTCGCCGGAAGGAGCCGCGCGGCTTCTCGGTCCCAGGACCCTGTGCGCCATCTGGGAGCA
The DNA here is from genome assembly GCA_004025085.1 of Thryonomys swinderianus. Lineage (NCBI taxonomy): Eukaryota > Metazoa > Chordata > Mammalia > Rodentia > Thryonomyidae > Thryonomys > Thryonomys swinderianus. The sequence goes on along the minus strand of PVIC010016035.1, from coordinate 5,072 downwards.
GCCATGGAGGGCTTCCAGCCGGAGTCTGCGGATGACAGTGACATGGACGCGTTCCTGGACAAGTTCCGGAGCCAGCCTTACCGCGGCGGCTTCCACGAGGATCACTGGGAGGAGGTGGGCGTCTCGGGGCGGCCCGGGTGCGCGGGCGTGGGCAGGTGCCGGTCCTGGGCTCCCGACCTCCCTCACGCCCTGGACCCAGTAGCTGCTGGCTGATTCGTGGTGGTTTTTGGCTGAATGTGAACATTTGGCCTGGAGATTTTTAGGACCTTAAGCTGTGAAGATAGTAAAAGTCTAGGGGGTGCAGGCAGGCTTGTGACTCCACCACCTGACACTGGAACAATTTTCTTAACTTCTCTGAGCCCGCTACAGCACCAGTCACTTAGAGCTGAAGGAAAAATGAAATGAGATGGGTAGGTGAGGCCTCGGCAACACAAGCACGTTCAGTTAGTGGTGACCACTGTCTCCCTTGTAGACCTAAGAAATGAAAAAAAAAAAAAGAAAAGAAAGATCATTACCTGACCTTGTCATTTTACAAAAGAGAAACAGGTCTGTATGGATACAGCCAATCATGACCACTTACAATGATGATGAGCAAGAAAACTTGTTAATGAGTCATGGAATTAGAGTTATACAGTATAAAATCTTATTTATGTAGTTCATTTTTTTTTTTTTTTGGAGACAGGGTCTCGCTTTGTAGTTCAGGCTGGCTCTGAGCTCACTTTATATAGTGTAGGCAAGCTTCAAACTCAGCAATCCTCCTGTCTCTGCCTCCGGAGTGCTGGGATTACAGGCGTGAGCCCCCACGCCCGGCTCTGTGGTATGTGGTATTGATTGCTGGTGGGCGTGAGTCTCCACGCCCAGCATTGTGTGTGGTTACCGGGGATTGAACTCAGGACCTTGCACTTGCGAGGCAGGTGCCGGAACCACTGAGCTAAACCTCTGGCCCCTGAAAAGTGATGTTTAAGTTTGTGTGTTTGACTTATTTCACTTAATATTATTGTCAAGTTGCATCCATTTACCAACACATGCCTTAAGTGTCTTCTTTATGGCATAGTATTACTCCGTTGTATATTAAAAACATATTTTCTTGTTCATCTGTTGATGGGCATATAGGTCATTTCCAAGATTTATTATAAATTTTGCTACTATATTATAAATTGTGCTGCTGTAAACATGGCTATTCAAGGTTTTAAGTTCATTCTTTTAAAATCTAGGAATTTGACAAGATTCCCTTATTTATGAAGAAAGCACCATCCGAAGTTGATCCCAAGGAGAATCCTGACTTGGCTTGCCTCCAGTCAATTATTTTTGATGAGGAGCGATCTCCAGAAGGTATTTTATATCTAGCATTTGTGTGTCTCTATTGATGAAGATAAAGTGCAGGTTAGAAAGGTTCTGATTGACCTGGAGTTACTTTGTCACCATTCACTCCACATACACCTCTTCAGATACTTCCTACTGCTAGGCATTGGGGATAAATAAGACAAAGTTTCTGCCCCCAGTGAGAAGCTAAATTGTCCTAAGAATTGGTCCGTGGGCAGGGGATTTAGCTCAGTGGTGTTGTGCCTGTCTGGCAAGTGCAGGGTCCTGAGTTCAATTCTTGGTACCAAAAACAAAGAATTGGTCCAAACGTGTGATAAGTACCATCAAATACACTACAGCTGTAGTGGATACTTTTGGGACACTGAAATGGCAGGAATGGGTTCACAAATCAGGAATTTGCACTCCAGAGAATAAAACAACATAAGCAGGGCTGGAGGGTTAGCTCAGTGGTTCCGGTGCCTGCCTCGCAAGCGCAAGGTCCTGAGTTCGATCCCCCGTAACCACATATAATGCTGGGTGTGGAGACTCACACCCACCAGCATCAATACCACATACCACAGTGCCAGGCGTGGTGGCTCATGCCTGTAATCCCAGCACTCGGGAGGTAGAGGCAGGATTGCTGAGTTCCAGGCTTGCCTGGGCCACATAGTGAGCTCAGGGCCAGCCTGAACTACAAAGCGAGACCCTGTCTCAAAAAAAAGAACAAAACAACAACATAAGCAAAAACCAGAAGTGGGCTGGAGGGTTAGCTCAGAGGTTTCAGCGCCTGCCTCGCAAGTGCAAGGTCCTGAGTTCAATCCCCGGTGACCACATACAATGTTGGGCGTGGAGACTCACGCCCACCAGCAATCAATACCACATACCATAGTGCCGGTCCCGCCTGTAATCCCAGCAGTCGGGAGGCAGAGACAGGAGGATTGCTGAATTCAAGGCTTGCCTGGGCTACATAGTGAGCTCAAAGCCAGCCTGAACTACAAAAAGTGAGACCCTGTCTCAAAAAAAAAAAAAAAAACCAGAAGTATTCATTTCCCTAGTAATTTTTGAAAAGGTCTTTTTTTTCAAAAGCTAAGACATATACTTTTATGCTTCTTTTTATCTGATAGGTACTTAGTGATGTATCTTGTTAGATACTGGTAATTGATTGCGACATTGTTTGCATGGTGTCAATTCTCCATATTGATACCATTTATTTAATTTTTTAGTTTTGTTTTTAAACACAGGGTCTCACTTTGTAGTTTAGGCTCTTCGTGAATTCACTGTTTAGGCTCAGACTAGCCTTGAACTCATAGCAATCATCCTGCCTTTGCCTCCTGAGTGCTGGACTTAGCGGCATGAGCCACCATGCCCATCTTAACATCATTTTAATCATAGCAGTAATTATGAATATTTTCTTCTATTGTTTTCTTCTCTTTGGTTTGTCATATATAATACATTATTGGGTGATTTAAAATATTTTAAATGAGCCTATAAAATACAGGAAATGCTATTTCTCTTCTTTTTAGAACAAGCCAAGACCTATAAAGATGAAGGCAATGACTACTTTAAAGAAAAGAACTATAAGAAAGCTGTGATTTCATACACGGAAGGGTTAAAGAAGAAATGTGCAGACCCTGATTTGAATGCTGTCCTTTATACCAACCGAGCAGCAGCACAGTACTATCTGGGTAATTTATTTCATTAGTAAGTGCTTTCTAAAGAATTACATTACTATAAAAGCAGTTACACTGCTAGTGGAGGGTTTAAAAATGTCAGAGAGCCGGGCGTGGTAGCTCACGCCTATAATCCCAGCACTCGGGAGGCAGAGACGGGAGGATTGCTGGGTTCGAGGCTTGCCTGGGCTGCATAGTGAGCTCAGAGCTAGCCTGAACTACAAAAGCGAGACCCTGTCTCAAAAAAAAAAAAAAAAAAATCAAAAGTGTCAGAGAAAGAGGGACTGTTCATCCCCAGAAACCCAGTCTGAGGATAGTTTATTGAATTCTAATCTTCCATACAGATATAATCAGAAGGGAAACATTGGATTGTGTGATATTAACTTGTTTTCTTTTTAAAGAAAAATTTTTATTGAGAGAAATATTTATTGAGAGAAAGATAACTTCTGTCTAGGAGAGACAGAGGGGGACCAGAAAATGGGTCTTACTGTCTTACTTCTGAATCAGAAAAGTGGTGGTCACTCTGGTAAGATATTTAATGTATGAATCAATAAAATCCACGTTTTTTTTTTTTTTTTTTGAGACAGGGTCTCGCTTTGTAGTTCAGGCTGCCCCTGAGCTCACTGTGTAGCCCAGGCAAGTCTTGAACTCAGCAATCCTCCTGCCTCTGCCTCCTAAGTGTTGGTATTACAGGCATGAGCTACTGTGCCTGGCACAAAAGTTTTTTAGTGAGATGAGATCCCTGTTGTTGATTCTTTGTGATAGTTCCTGTGCAACTGAGGTTTTCTTCATAAAGTCTTTGTCTACATCAGTGACTTCAAGAGTTCTACCTATTCTATTCCAGCAGATTAAATGTTTCTGTTTTAATATTTTAAATATTAAATTCATTTAATATTTTTATTTTGATTTTTACTTTGATTCATTTTTATTTTAGTTTAGTGCATGGTAAGAAATATGGGTCTAGTTTTAATCTTTAGCAAGTGGAAAGCCCATTTTTCCAGCATTGTTTTTTAGAGGCTATGGCTTCTTTATCAAAGATAAGGTGGCTGAGTATGTCTGAAGTTGTTTCTGCATCTTGTAGTCTGTTCCATTGATCCTCAGGTCTGTTTTTTTGCTGGTACTACGCTGTTTTTATCACAGTGGCTTTGTAGTATAATAACAAGTCAGGGATCGTGATGTTCACTGCCTTGCCTTTGCTGCCCAGAATTGCCGTTACAATTCTAGTTCTCTTCTGGGTCCAAATGAATTTTAGGATGATTTTCTCTAATTCTGTGTGATAAACTGTTGGAATTTTGATTGAGATTATATTAAATCTGTATAACAATTTTGGGAGTGTGGCCATTTTCACTTTTGGGTTCTTCCTACCCAAGAGGAATATCATTCCATTTTCTGATACCCTCTTTGATTTCCTTTTTCTGTGCATTATAGTTTTCATTGTACTTCCTTTGTTAGATTGATTCTTAGGTATTTCATTTTTTTTGGATGGTATTATGAAAAGGCCAATGACAGTTTGACTTAGGGACATAGGGAGAAACTGAGGTTGAGTTCTTGCCTTCTGGGGGACGGTATGAGTACCACCTCTTGAAACAGACAGGAAGAGGAAGCAGGTGTTAACAGGGGTGGGGGTAAGGGATAGTTCATGTGGGGTGTCTCTTGAGGGACGTGAGATATCTAAGTGGAGAAGGTGAGAAAGTGATTGAGTGGATCAGGATGAAATTTGGCGCACAGGCTTGGGATGGAAATCTGTTTGTGGTCATCAGCATAAAGATGAAGCAGGCACAGTCCAGAGTGGACAGAAATCATCAGGGAGGGAGTGTATCAAGAGAGCAAGTGCTGGGAAAAGCTTGGAGGAACCAGAATCAGGGAACTGGGAGATGAAGTGGCCTAGGAGAGGTTGATCAGGAGGAGAACATGGGAAAGGCTGTATCACAGATGTTCAGAGCATCAGTTTCAAGGAAAAATCAGTAGAGCAGAACAGCCGACTGAAAGAACAGTTTCCCAGCATCTCCCTCCTCATTCCAGGTGAGGAGGGTCATAGGCCTTTTTGTAAGCTGGCCCTGGCTTCTCCAGTGCAGGACTGTGACTTCACAGAACAGATGT
>PVIC010016034.1:0-34436 GCA_004025085.1 Thryonomys swinderianus | reverse complement strand
GGGCCGGAGGGTTAGCTCAGTGGTTCCGGCGCCTGCCTCGCAAGCGCAAGGACCTGAGTTCAATCCCCGGTTACCACATAGAATGCTGGGCATGGAGACACGCCCACCAACAATCAACACCGCATACCACAATGCCGGATATGGTGGCTCACGCCTGTCATCCCAGCACTCGGGAGGCAGAGACAGGAGGATTGCTGAGTTCGTGGCGGCTTGCCTGGGCACCATAGTGAGCTCAGGGCCAGCCTGAACTACAACGCAAGACCCTGTCTCAAAAAGCAAAAAAAAACAACAAAAACCTGAATGTTATCCAGGATTTTTAGATTTTTGAGAGGTACTGGGAAAAGCCTCTGGAAAAAAGTTTCACCTGACTTTTCACAGGAAGCCTGCACGACTCCATAGGGATGTGAGAGCCCCATTCTCCTTCATCTGGTGAAATAGTGAGTTATTCCCTTTACAGAGCAGCTCTGCATCCCTCAGACTCTTGCTCTATAAAATGAAGATGATAATTGTGCTCTGCGCCGGGTTTTGATGATTAAATGGATTGTTATGGGGTCTACACGAAGCACAAAGAGCAGGGCCTGCCGCACGGCCAGTGTGTCCATCTGGGACGCTCCTGATGGCGAGCCCTTCGTCCTCCCTCTTCCTGTCTGTACTGCCTCCTTTCATGCAGCCTCCCAGCTCTAGGTGCCCCCTGTGCTAATGACCTCCAATGTATATTTCCAAACCCACCTGCTCACTCCAGATCTCCAGACAAGTATCCCCACAACCCACTGGACATCTCTCCTTGGGTTTTTCTTTTTGTATAGATAAGGTTCAGGCTGGCCCTGAATTTGAACTTACCATCTAGCCCAGGCTGCTCAAACTCACAAGCAGTCCTCCTGACTCAGCCTCCCCAGTGCTGGTATTATCAAAGCTGGTTCTTTTTCACAGACATTTCAAACTATGCTGTCCAAACCAGATCCATGTTCTGTCTTTCTAAGAGTGCCCCACCTTCCACGCCCCCTCTACATCACTGGATGTCAACACCACCCTTCCAACTGTGAGGTCTAATAGCCTTGCAGTTCATCTGCATTCCTCTCATTCCCTCACAGCTCATAACCAATCCACTCTCTGCAAAAGTATAGCTGGCATCTGGCCACAGTGACCCCACCCCCATCCCGCTGCAAAGCACTGCTGTCTCTCCTGGGTACAACAGTACACTTATGCTCCTGTAATTGCTCTCTGCAGTCTGTATTGCAGTGAAGCAATCAAAAAGATATTTATAAAGTGAAAATAAAACCAGATCATATCATCCCTTTCTGAAAGTCCTTTAGTACCCCCCATGGTAACCAATTTTTTAAAGGTTGTACAAATGTGCATTTTGTGCATACACTGATGTGTCAAGAAGGTTGTATTAAGAGGCACAAAATTGTTTTCACTTCTCATCCAACCACAGGTCTTCATTTAAAGGTATCTGCCTTTGAACCCAGTAATATTACTTCTAGGAATTTATTTACAAGGAATAATAAGGACACACCCAACAATTTAAGTTCAAGGATGTGGATTGCAACATTTGTAATGGGCAAAAATTGGAAGTAGCTAGTGTCAGGCATGGTAGCTCACACCACCAGCAATCAATACCACATGCCACAGTGCCAGGTGTGGTGGCTCACACCTATAATCCCAGCACTTGGGAGAAAGGCAGAGGCAGGAGGACTGCTGAATTCGAGGCTTGCCTGGGCTACATAGTGAGCTCAGGGTCAGCCTGAACTACAAAGCTAGCCCCTGTTTCAAAAAAAAAAAAAAGAAGAAGAAGTAGCCTAGACATCCAACCACAGGAAACCACATTTGTGGTCCCAGTAGCTAGATAGTACATAATCTTCCTTGGTTGAATATATTTTCCAAAGAATCACTGTTAGTGAAAGATATTTTTTGAGTTAGCAGATGCACTGCAAGACCAATTTTTCAAATTAAAAAAATGCCTTTGGAGAGAGAACAAGACTGTCAAGATATGCACCAAAAACCTTAACAGAGTTGTTATACAGGAACCTGACACAGGTAGTCATGACCAAGAGGGAACCAGCCTAGGACAGCCCTACTTCCGGCCAGCGAGCCCCCTGGGAGTCCCTGGAGCCAGGGTTGGTGAACCTCTCTTTGACACATCCAGCGGCATTCTGTCGTGTCGCTCCGCCTTCTCTTTTACAGGCTGCAAATGCGCTCAGCATTTCACAAAAGTACAGAGCTATTCTAACTGAGCTTATTGAAACAAAATCATTCTCATACTTAACAAATGGGCAAAGAAAATCCCTTAATGCTTTCAGGAATTTAGCCCTGTAAATCTCGCCAGATTAGGCTGGGTTGAGCTACTTTGCAGGCACTGATAAGAGTTTCTCAAGAGCTTCTTATCAGTTTTACTTGTTTGAAAGAGTAGCTACAAGTGTAAGATATAAGTTCCTTGTCCTGCTTTGTGCCTCATACTCAGTTTTAACTCATTTTTCTTGGACTTTCTGCGCTGAGGTTGAATTTTAGTGCTTAGGGCTGGGCACAGCGGCGCACATCTGCAATCCCAGGACTTGAGGCTGAGGAGGATCCCAAGTTTGAGCCCAGGCTGGGAAATTTAGCAAATGAGTGAGACCCTGTCTCTAATATAAGGGGAGGGGATGTGGACACAGCGCAGTACAAGCCCTGAGTTCCACACCAAGTGCTGTAGTCTGGGAAAAATGTGTTTCCTGTTAGTTACCTAAAGAGGTGATCAGAAGAAGAAAAGACATTTAAAATTCACTGCACATTTTCTTCCATCTAGAACTTAGAGGATATGTTAACCTGTTGGAAAAGTTTAAGAAAAACAGGCATAGTGGTGCTTGTCTGTACTCCCAAATACCAGGGAAGGACGGTAGGAGGATCACAAATTCAAGGCCAACCTGCACAACTTAGTGACATCCTGTCTTTCAAAAGAAAAAAACTAAAATCAGCTCTCTTATACTTTGCATAATTAGAACACAGATACCTTCTCCACAACCAAGTCCTTTTTGCTGAAAAGTAAAACAAAGAAACAAAAAGCAGAATAAAAAGCTTTTAAACCATGGAATAAACTACCAGACTAAAAGGCAAGCTTGTAGGTTTTTTTTTTTTTTCATGGATCAAGTAATAAAACTCAACCACAAAAATCTGTCATGTATGCAATCAACAAAGTGACTTTAGCACATTCTTTTGTTTAATCCATTCAGTTTTGAGTTAAAGCAAGGAGGTTAAATAACCACATACTTAATGATGAGAACATGAAATTTTGCAGGGCTTTGGTTAGGAAACTAAGTATGTGAGAACAATAGCCACTTTGTTCTTTTGTAATATAAAACAGAATTTATCAGAAACAGCCCCGGGAAAGATACGATGATCTGATTCTGTGTTTATGAGTTTAAGATACTGTGTGTGGGGGTGTGTATTTTCCAGAATATTTTGTATTCTTCAATAAAAGAATTATATCATTTTCCAGGGAGAGAGAAAAGAGGAAATGACTAAAATGAAAATGAGGTCACCGGTATCAGTTAAGAAGCTAAAATACTAGTCTTAAACTGGAGTAAAATAAAAGCAATGCCCATCTGAGTTATTGCCAAACACAGTATATTTATTCGATTTAAAATCTGAATGTTAATAGCATCTAAATTAATAGCAAAAACCCAAACTTAAAAGTAAAAGCATTGAAGAAAAGGAACAAGAAGAGGGAAATTTACTTACTTCTGAATAACTAGTTAAATCTAAGATGGAATTCCTCTTGGAATCTACACTATGGTTCTCAATTTAGGAATTATCATTTGAAGAGGTTTCAACAAAACTAATGTCTAAGCTTTTGTTGTTTTCTTAGTAAAAGTTAATTTAAAAATTACACTTGCACAATGTAGAGAATAAATCTTTCATAACTTTTTTTTTCAGTACCAGGGATCAAACTCGGGTCCTTGTGTGTCCAAGGTTGGCGCGGTACCACTTGAGCTAAATCCCCAGCCCTAATCTTTCATCACTTTAAAAATGGACAAGTTGTAGCTTATAGTATGTGTCCACTGATAATGTCCATCTTGAGTCTCTTAGGATCTACACCACCCATACTTAACATCACAGAAAAATAAAAGGATAATTGTTTCCCAGTATGGACTCATCCAAACCATGTAACTCGTTCTAAACAGTGAACAGCTGATGTACGGCCCCTGGGACCCTACAGCAAATTAAACGGGGCGGGTGTGGTAGTCAGCTTTCTGTCAGTACAACAAAATACTAGAGACAGACAACTTGTACAGAGCAAAGCTTTATCTCGGCTCCCGGCTTCTCAAAGCCTAGTCCATGGCTAGGCAGACCGCCTGCTTTGATGTCTCTAATGCTTCCAGGTAGAGAAGACGCGAAATGATGAGAGGAAACTGCTTCCCATCCAGCCGGGAAGCACAGAGCAAGAGGACCGTCTGGGTGCCCCTGGGGACCCGTGACCTGAACGTCTCCACCGTACCCCCTTCCTAAAGGGCACAGCGCCTCCCAGGAGCACCGCCCTGGGAATGTGGCCTTGTACGTAGGCACCAGGGTACTGACGCTGAGTTCCGTGGGCTCTTTGTGCCCTCATTACAACACTTAGTTGTTAAGGCCCCGTTCTGCACACGAGCCCCCTCGCTCGCCCTTCAAGGTGAACTTGGCCATTTGCAGATGTAGACTCTCCCTGTCCAGGGTTTTGCCTCTCCGCTTCCCCTCCTCACTCCTCCCACTGTCCCTTTGCCTGGAGCTTTCCCTGTTTCGCTGCCTTCAGGGTCACCCCGCCCGGCGACTCCCTCTGGCCGGTGGAGCCGGCCCTGTGCCCCCGCCCCTGCAGGGCACGGCTGCTGCTTCCTGAACACAGGCCCCTCTGCGGGACCCAGAAAACGGTTGGAGAGAGGGGCTTGGGAGAGCGTGGGGCACTCGGTACCCTGGAGGGCGTGGAGATTTCCCTGCTCGCCCACCCAGCTGTGTGGGAGCAGGGCCTGGCCAGCGCCGAAGCCCCCGGCGACCTTCTCTGTTCTGAGTCCGCTGGGTCCCCAGCGGCTGCTTGTCCTCTCGCCGGCTCAGGACAGTGGACACAGCGGCCATCGTTCTCACCCACCTTGGAGTAGGAGGCTGAGCTTTTATTTCCCTCTGGACCTACGTACGGCTTCTAACTGTGTACCTTACACTCACAGCGTAACCGCTCTGCCCCACGCTCTTGTTCGTTGTGAGCTTCAAAACTTTGTTTTCTCTCTCACTGCAAAAACCCTGCAGTTTGGTTTTAAAATTCCCTTCAGAAACACATGTTTTTGTTCTTGACTATGTCTCCCCAGTCCTGACGCATGAATTCTATCAGTTCAGTGGGTACCAAGTGGTGGAGAGAGGAATCAAAATACCCGAAAAGAGAAATATCAACTAAGGTCTCTCAATTGCATCCTACTGCATTTATTAGGAAGTGCGTTTAGGAGGAACTATGCGACAGTGGGCGATCAGCTGATGCCACCCTCTAGTGGCCATTTAGAGAGGTGCAGCATATGTGTACTGGACACAGGGACAGGAATTCAGTGGCATTTGGTGTGTGGACAACGGGGATGGTAAATATCCTACAATGTGCAGAAAATCCCACCCAAAATGCTAATAGCTAGTTGTTGAAAAATACCAGCAGCATTGTTTTCTGTGGGCCTTTGCCAGTCTCTGATCCTTTGCCCCAAGACCCTCTTTAAGCATTGAGCTTAAAGATTCTTAAAGCTCTTGCTTACTTCTAAGAGCTTGATTTTTTTTTCTTTCTGGTACCAGGGATCGAATTCAGGACCTTCTGATGATGAGGCAGGCGCTGGCACCAGTGAGCTAAATACCTAGCCCAAGAGCTTCTTTACCTCTCTGTAGTCCTATGTGACGCACCTGCTCTCCATGCTTTCTTTTGACACACCCCATGTGAGCTGTTTGGGAGGGCAGTGAAGGACCCTACCTCGGGGTCTGTTCACACAGGTTAGCCTTTAACTTCCTCTTCTGTTTGGGCTCCATGCAGCGGCTTGGGGAGTTTGTCTCTGATCTGGCTTGACCAGTTTTCTACCGAAGAACTACACAAAAATTGTCTTCTTGGCTCATGTCATCAACTCTATCATTGCTTCGTGTGGGAGAAAATGTGCAAGTGTACTGGTCAGTTCTGTCAATAACTGCATGGGTGGGGCCCTCTAGCTCCAGAGGCTGTTCAGTCTTCCCCATTGTACAAAATGCTTGCCAGAGTAAGACCCCATCGCAAAGAAAAATAATAAAGTGCTGGACATGTAGCTCGGCTCTAGAGTGTTTGGCTAACATGTGAGATGCTTTTTGTTACATCTCTGACACAGCTGTAGTGGGCAGGGTAGGGTGGCATCTTGAAGGATTCAGGCTTTTCTCTTGCCACAAGTTTGGGGTGGGAAGAATACAGAAAGTGTTGATACATGAATGGATGCTGGATTCTGTCAAATGATTTTTCTGCATCTGTTGAGATGATCATATGATTTTTGTTCTTGAGTCGATTAATATAGTGTATTACATTGATTGATTTATGTATGTTGAAGCATCTTTGCCTCCCTGGGATGAATCCAGCCTGGTTGGGGCGTATGGTCTTCTTGATGATTCTCTGTATTCTGTTTACCAGTATCTTGTTGAGGATTTTTGCATCAATGTTCACTAGGGAGACTGACATGTAGTTCTCTTTTCTGGCGGAGTCTTTGTCTGCTTTTGGAATCAATCTAATGGTTGCTTCCAAGGATGAATTTGAGAGTTTTGCTTCCCTTTTGATTTCATTAAAGAGTTTGAGAAGTAGTGGCATTAACTCTTCTTTAAGAGTTTTGCAGAATTCAGCAGTAAAGGCATTAGGACCGGGACTTTTCTTTGTTGGTAGGTTTTTTTAAATTACCTTTTCAATTTCATTGATATTGGGGTTTTTAGCATTTTTATATCTTCTTTGTTCAACTTTGGAAGTTTGTGTGTGTCTAGGAATCTATTTATTTTGTGTTTCCCATCTTACTGGACCACAAGTTCTCAAAGTAGGTGTTTACTATCTTCTGGGCTTTTGCTGGTTGTGATTCACTGTCACTCCTCATATCTGGCAGATTCTAGCTCTGTAAGCGCTGGAAGGAAACCATTCACCCAAACACACTGAGGAGTTCTTTGGCCTCATTTCTTTTTTCTTTTGTTTGGGGGGGAAATATGTTGGAGGGATTGCATATCCTTTCATTATTATTATTAATTATTATTATTATTACCTTTCTTTTGGTCTTTGGATTTTTTCTGTAACTTTTACCTAATTTATTTTTATTTTTTGAGTTCTTTATTTCATTGTTTTATTTTCCCTTTTGAAATTCTACTTTTCTCAATTTTTCTCTTTCCCCATCTCTTTCATTATTATTACTATTAAGCTTTCTTGATTTTTAGATATGTAATTGACTGTTACTGTTGCTGTATTCTGTTTGTGGTTAATGGTGGTGGTGTTAGCTACTTTTCTCTCTTATTGCTGACCCAAAATACTCAACCCCCGAAGTTAAAAGGGGAAAGAATTCTTTAGCTCACAATTTGTAGAGGTTTCGGTCCGTAATCAGCTGGATCCAAGGCAGTGGGGCACAGGGCAGCAGGGGTGTGGAGGGAACAGTTCACAGAAGACCAAAAGCATCAAAACCAACAAGGGAGCCTAACAGCATCTTCCTGCCCATTTTATCTTATCCAGACTACTTAAGGCAGTTAGTGTTCACACCCTTAATCCTAGTGCCCTTTGGCCTCACATTGCACCATGAACCAATCACACATTCTAGATTCAGTCACCTCTGAAAACGCCCCACCTAAGACCTCATGAGGCTTTGGAGAATAGCTAAAGACACGCAATACCAATGGTAAAATTAGTTGCTGCACTAGAAGATATTTACTCTACCTCAGTATTTGGTTTGTTTTTTATGTCTGCATTATCAATGAAGATCAGTTTTCTATTCCTAGGGGTGTTATAGTTGATTTTCTTATTTGCACCTATGGTATGTCTCTGGCTATTATTGTTGCCATCTGTTTGCTATTGCCATGGTTATTGTTAATTGGTTTTTACTCCAATTTCTGGTTTACAGCATTACAATAGAAATATGAGAAAGCAAGGCATTAAGATGCTTACAAAAACCTTAACTCCCCAAAAGCTTATCTCAAGATGATGAAGTAGAGAAAGTTATAGGCAAAGAACCAAAAGAGCAAAGAATTCAAATGTTTGAAGAATCAAAGAAGAAACATATAAACAAATTTATAAGATGTGTAGTAAGCTTTAAAAGATTTTAGTAAACTGATAAAGGATTTTACTAATCAAATGACAAGTTTAAGAAATAAACTAACCAAGATAATAAAAGATATTAATGACCAGTTTGATAAAGGATTAGAAATTATAAAGAGAAAGCAAGTGGAAATATGAAGGTAGAAAAAATTTTATAGAGAGCACGGGTAACACATTTCACCAGTAGGAAGACAGGATGTTGGAAACTGAAGACAAGATGGGTGTGGTGGGTTGTAAGCACAGCAATACCCTAAAAACAGTGACAGCATGCGAGCTGGAGTCAAGAGCTGCCCAGTAATGCAAAAAAGGAAATACACGAAGACAAAAAACAAAAACCCAAACCAAATGAAAAAACAACATCAAAACTTATAGGAATAAAGAGGAAATTAGAAGCTTTCCCTCAAAAGATATAAAACATGTATTCATTGAAATCTTAGTAGAAAACTTTCCAAACGTAGAGAAAGACTTCAATATTCACATTACAGGTAACACTGAACCCCAAAGAACCATGACCAGAAAAGGACATCTCTACGGTGCATCATTATCAAAATATCAGCAATTCAATAAATGGAGAAAATACTTCAGATGTCAGAGAAAAATAGCAAGTTACTTAGAAAAGTATGATGAAAAGTTATTAGAAAAGCATGATCAAATAATAGCAGATTTCTCAGTACAAACCTTCAAGGCTGGGAGAGCTTGGAACAAAGTTTTTCAAGCCTTAAAAGGAAATCATTGTCTTTAAATATTTCCTATTTTAATGAGGGGAAAGAATAAATATGATTTGGAAAGGAAAAGAAATAGCATGTATATAAGGGGGGGCTTGTAGGTGGGTAGGGATATGGGTAAAAATGAGAATTAACTTGTGTCATAGACTGGTACAAATTCCCCAATGCTGAGTGTGATTGTGAGCTGGATATAAAATGTACCAATAAAGAATTCAATTTTTTTAAAAAAAGGAACTAATTGTCAATCCAAACTTATATGCTACAAAATTAACCTTCAAAATTGGTGTAGAAAACTTTTCATTATAAAGATATCCAAAAAGAGGTATATGACTACAAAACCAGCACTGCTTAAAATGTGCAAAGGAATTTCACAGACAGACAAGGAGGCCACCAACACCAAAGAGCCCAAAGGAAAGTACACAGCTGACTCGGAAAGTAGTTACACAAGAGAAAATACAGAAGAAAGGTATCAGCACTGGAAAAAATAATGCAATGACAGGACTTAGTAAACAACTTACAGTAATACCTCTCCTCGTGAATGGTCCTAGCTTTTCAATTAAGACACACAGTGCAGGAAGTCTTAAGTGGCCAAAGGTCCCCATGCACTCCGCTCAGAGACCCTCCAACACATGTGTCCTGGGACCGCTCTTTCGGGCTGCTGCCAGCCAGAGACTGAGCCCGGCAGGGGGGCCGTGGTAGCACTGTCCCTGGAAGACCCAGAACCCCATCGACGAGAAACTTGGGCGTGGGGCCTCGCCAAACATTCCTTCTAACCCTCAGCGCCTGAGAGCTTTCACACACCTGCTTCTTGCCCCGGCCCCTCTTGGTCTGAGTCAGAGCATCACATTGGCCTGATGGTTCTCCCGGATCGTCCCCTTCACCCTCACTGGGTGTTTCTCTACTACATTTCTTCAAAACAGTCTCCGCATCTACTTCTTGGAAGACCTGGGCTAAGTCAGGCATCAAAGGCTTTCACACAGTGGGTATCGCTGGAGTGGTGTGATGCTCACAGGAATCATCGTAGGCCAAAATCCAGCAAAGGCTGCAAAATGTCAGAGACAAATAACAGCCGACGCTGAGGTTTTCTGAAACACTGATATGTGCATGTGGCTCACTTAATCCTCACTACAATGTCCTCATTACAGATGAGGACACTGAGGCTTTGAGGCACAATCATTTATACAAAGACCTATAGCTACAGAGTGCTGGTACTTAACAGTTCCATATGCCCAGCTCCTTCCTACCTTCTACTCTTCCATTCGATGTCCAATATCTTAAGATGGCAGAAAGTGTGGCTCCTCTTCACACTACTAGTTTTTAACTGATAAACTATAATTATGTCTTCTAATAATCAATGGCAAGATGTAACTAGTATATATATTTCATGAAAGTGAACTTACAGGATTAATGCTACGTATTTGTCATTTTATAATTAAAATGTGTACGCATAAAGAATATAAAATTAACTAGTATGGGCCGGAGGGTTAGCTCAGTGGTTCCGGCGCCGGCCTCGCAAGCGCAAGGTCCTGAGTTCGATCCCCGGTAACCACATAGAATGCTGGGCGTGGAGACTCACGCCCACCAACAATCAACACCGCATACTACAATGCCGGACGTGGTGGCTCATGCCTGTCATCCCAGCACTCGGGAGACAGAGGCAGGAGGATTGCTGAGTTCGAGGCCTGCCTGGGCTCCATAGTGAGCTCAGGGCCAGCCTGAACTACAAAGCGAGACCCTGTCTCAAAAAAAGAAAATCTTCATGCTGAGACTGTCTTGGAATGATTAAAAAGTAAATGCAAAAGTTCTTAGTTTGGACTTAGAAGATGGTATTCAGAAAGAAATCTTAAGTCTGCTTTTACTGCTTAAACCCCACATTTACCAGTAGAGGTCACTATTAGTTCAAATCTGTGGATTTGTTCATTTATCCCTAGAAATTAAAGACAAATATTATCATGCTTATTTCCCTGTCTAAATATAGATGCACAAATTTACATACTTAATAGTTTTGTATGGATTCTAAAGTGTCACATATATAATACAAAAAGTAAAATATTCAAATATTTGTTTTTGCCAAAATAAAATCTGGATAATATTATGGTTCTTCCTAACAGTAGGAACTTTGGAACTGGGATTGGGCATCTATTCTAATGCCAAGATTTTAAAGCAGCTCTTTCTTCTAACCTAGATCCTTAAATTTCCACCCTGCAAATTAAGGATATTTTCATAGTTGAAGTTTTCGCTTTATCATGTTTCTCTGATGGCTGAATGCATATGGGATACAGAATTTTTACTCATGAATACATTTCTATTAAACACGTGTTATCACATTTTATAATAAATGGTCAAGGAGCATAAAAGTGAAGTGGTCCCTACTGAACAAGAAGCATTTATAAAACAACACAGGGGGCCAGAGATCTAGTTTAGTGGTTCCAGCGCCTGCCTCACAAGCGCAAGGCACTGAGTTCGAGTTTTGTAACCACATACAATATTGGGCATGGAGACTCACGCCTACCAGCAATCAATACCACATACCACAGTGCGGGGCATGGTGGCTCACGCCTGTAATCCCAGCACTTGAGAGGCAGAGGCAGGAGGGTTGCTGAGTTTGAGGCTTGCCTGGGCTACATAGTGAGCTCAGGGCCAGCCTGAACTACAAAGCAAGACCCTGTCTCAAAAAAAAAAAAAAAAACCACAGGTATTTACTTGGTAATAATTTTGTCTCCCCCATTCCTATGCATTCTTCATATATCAGAAAGTTATAGAATCTTAAAATTAAGATGATTCTTGTTTAGAATAATTTACATTTAAAATTTGGAAATGAGTGCCACAGAAGTTAACCGATTCATACAATGACATTCAACAGGAGAGAAGTGTTATAAATGGTGTTAAAAGAAATAAATTCTAGCCTATTGAAGTGCTGACCTAACATTTTTCTCTGTAACCTCATCATTACTTGATAGTTTATAGCCTATTTTAATAATATAAAAAAATCAAAATCTGTTATGTAGAAAACATTGGCTATTTAGAAGCAAAAGTACTCCTAGAACAATCTATAAGTTTCCCTTTTAAATGACCTCCACAAAGTTCTCTTTGAGTTTTACATTATTTCAATTTATTTTTTTCTGAAATGAAGTCACAACTCATTATAATAAAAATCCAATATTACACAAAAGTCAGTTTTGGTGAGTAGTGTGGAATAAATTCAAATTAGTCTACAACTTGCCATAAGACTGTATGTTTGGGGTTTTTCTTTTTGTTTTTTCTACATTAATAGCAGCAATCCAAAGTGTCTTGATTACCTACCCATCGCTGGGCCTGAACAGGCAACACCTACAAGCTAAAGGAGGAGAGATTTATTTCAGCTCATAATTTATAGAGGTTTCAATCCAGGGTGGGCTGGCTCTAAGGCAGAGCTGCATGGCAGAGGAGATATGCAGGAGGCAGCCAGCAGAGAGCCTTTCTTTCCTTTTTTATTGCACCCCAGCTACAAGCCTAACTGCTGGTGCCACCCATATCCAAGATGGGTCTTCCCCTTATCCACATTAGAACTATGCGAAACCAAGCAGGGACTCATCCAATGATGAATACCTCTGATCAATACACCTCCCCCAAGCCCCACCTATGGACACATGAGGCTTTGGGGGAGACATCTAGATATAAGCCAGAATGCCACATTTCAGAAAACTGAAATATTAAGTAATATTACAAACTCAGTCACATATATTTAATTATATGTGACTAGTTTAAAGCAGAAATTTGAGAGGAAGATATCTAACAGGTACCATCCAAAGGGAAAAGTAATTAAATATAAAACTTTTTTTTTGGTATCAAGAATTGAACTAAGGACCTTGTACTTGCCAGGCAGGTGCAGTGCCACTGAGCTAAATCCGTGGCCCTGAAAAAAGATTAAAGGAGAGACCACTTTAAAAAAGTTACATTAACTCACAATGCTACATTTACTATATTCCCTCAGAAAGGGAAGAAATATTTATGTACCCAATTTGTGGATGCAAAGCTTTGTACAAATTATCTGTAGCACATAAAGGCTTCTGGTCCAGGTCAAATCCCGACACTACAGTTTGGGCATTCCTGCTTCAGTGTTTCCGGTTCAGGAAGTCTGTTCCCTACAAAAATAACTGGAATTATAATCAGTCTTGCTGTTAACATTTAGAAGTTATTTAAAAATATATTAATAAAATTTTCATTTACTCTACGACTGAAAAGTATTCTGAACTGGAGGGAATTACAAGTTGTGACCAATTTTAACAGAATTTGTTATAAAAAAATCACAACTTATTTTGGGTGGGTCTTCCTTTAAAATGAGTCACTTTAGTGCTGATATTATCATTCTAAGTTGTGGCTGCCTCAGAGGGTCCTTTGGGAGAACATTTACCACATACTTCAAAAAGATTTCATTCACAAAATGGTATGACAACGTACAGAACCAGAAAATGCTAAATGTCCTTGGGGATACAACTAAAAGGCCATTCTTCCAACAGAATAGGGCATATTCATTTCAGAACCAATCATAGAAACAGAAATATAACAGAAATGTACATAGAAATTAATTACAATTTGTCTTTCTTTTTCCTATTCTAGAAGTCAAAAAGAACTCAATTTATATAATCTTTCCAGATAAGACTCAAAAGCACACAAAGAAAATACCCAAATGTTTCCAAAGGTCATGTGAATTAAAACAATTACACTACTAATGGAGACTGAAGGGACGAATGTTATTTGGATTTTTAAAAATTGTTTGCTTGTTTTTAACTCTTAAAAAGTATAAAAATGATAGCTGATAAACAAAAGCCACAATCTTCCCAATAAGGAAAGTACACATTGATTATGTCCAAAGCAGGCTGTGAAGAGTTCACCCCTAACTGGCTAGTTTGGAGAAATGAGTCTTGCTGAACCCTGCCTGCCAAGGTGAGAGTAACTCATGCCCAAATTCCATTCCCACCACAAACCTGACTAGAAGGACAACATTATAATTACAACCATATATTTTGTCCATTTTGTTCCTCATATGAGAATGCTCTGTCTGGTCCTTTTTGAACCTTGTTTCCATTAATTTCCATGGAAACCACACAGAACCTGCCTGTACCCCAATGGACTGCTAGTAAAAGTCAATACCTGGGATTGGACAGGGCCTTTGTCAGTTGCACTGGCACTGGTCATCCTGGCTCCCAGCTTTCTCTCTTAATTCTGCTTCTTAGTGTATTTGTTTTCTCAGGCCTGTGTCACATATTGGGAAATGCAATCAAGTTAAATTTTTACCTTAAGTAGCTCAGCTGTATTATTTCCAAAACAAAACCAAACCAAAAATTCTGCACATCAATTGCCAGGTAGTATTCTAAAAAGAAAAACAGGAAATTTAACAATCTGTACCTCCACATGTGTTCATGATACTTGCTGAAGGATTTGTCCTCGGTTCTGTTTTTCTGGCTTCTCATTTTTTTGTACTTCTATGTTTTCTCTTTCAGTCAATGTGCTTAAGGTATTATATTTCCTTTGGTGTTTGTGAGTTATAAATAAAAATTGCATAATAATCTTTTATCTTCCATCACAAGTTGCCATGATTTCAATTTTTAAACAAAGGTATGTTTTAGGAGAGAACATAAAGCCAGTCCTGAGTGAGGAGGTATTTTGGGCTTATTGGTAACCATGGAGGGTAGTAGCAGCATCGAGAAAGGGCAGGGCAGTAAGACAGTCACCTATGGCTGGTGAGAGCTGGCAAAGCACAACTCTTGAAGATAACATGCTTGGTGACCCATGGGCAAGTTTAAGATGCCAACAGCTTTCTTTTTGTATTTCCTTTTGTGTGTGTGTGTGTTTTTTTTTTTTTGGTACTGGGGATTGAATTTGGGTCCTTGTGCATCCAAGGTTGGTGCGGTACCACTTGAGCTAAATCTCTAATCATCCAGCGGTGTAATTAAACTTAGGAATGAAAACCATGTAAGGACCAGGAATGTTCCTATAGTAGTTCATGCAACCAACAAGAAAAATGATGGGGAGAATCTTTCCCAGTTCCTAAAACACTTGAAAATAACCATTAAGCAATGAAAAACAAAAGCAGTGGACCAGTTTTACACTTTCCAATATACACAGGAAAAGCGAAAAGAAATTTACATGTTTACGCTAGTTAATATAAGGTAAGTTCTTATCTTAGTATGTCCCAGAGCTCACATGCATTTGTCACACAATCTTCACAAGTCTGTGAAAGGTATTATCATCCAGTTAGTGTGACAATCTCAAGTTTAGCAGCATAGCTATAACTGAAGTAGTTTTCCTTTGACTCCACACTTTCCTGCTCAAGAAGGGAAAGCACGCAGATGAGAGAACTACTCGCTTTACCAACAACACGGAAATACCTGTAAAGTTCTGAGTTCAGATCCGAAAGCACTGCAAAGTAAGGAAAATCCACCGGTATGAAGGAATCCTCCCAGGGCCCACCAGAACTTGGGCCCTCGGACACCTGGGGCTTCAGCTCCCAGGGCCATGTTGCCATTCACATTTCTTCTGCCTCACCTGCTCCTCCTGTGAGCTCCAAGGTTCAGAACTTTCACTGGTCCCGTCAGTAAAAATTTCCTCAGGGATGTAAATGGGAACATGCTCACTCTGAAGTGTCACACATTTATGCACTGGCTCTCTCTCTCTCTCCTGCGCGGTGACTAGCCATCTCATCAAGAATGTAAATGGTGGGAGGAAGCCCATGCCATTTCCCGCGCCCTTCCACGCCGGAGCTGCCCTGAGAAGGCCCAGGGGGGCGTGGTAGGAGAGGAGGCCCACACCATTTCCTGTGCCCTTCTACACCTGTGCCCTTCTGCACTGAGACACACCAGGCAAGATAAAGATGTAAGGATATCTCCTTTTGACTAATGCGTTGAGCTAGGTATATTGTCATTGTGATATTGATGCTGTTGTTACTCTTTTTATTCCTTCATCTTGAAATAACTATTTTTTTCTTATTTTCCTACTTTGCTGGTACTAAATCTGTCCAACTTTCTGGGTTTTTGTCCTCATTATTGCTTACATCTTTATAGAAAAGGGAATCTAGCTTGTTTTGCCATCTACTCCTAGGCCCCACTGTTCACCTCTTGTCCCCATACCCTCTCCTATCAGAACGAATACCCAGAAGTAAGATTCTCAGACTTCCCTATTTCTTCTTCTCTATTATTATAAGAAGGTGTCAAAGTCTCCAGTGGTCTTACAACATACAGTTGGTACTGATTTATATATGTCCTTTTAGCCTCTGTTACCCGCTGGTATATATGAGGTTCTCAAGATCTATGTGATCTTTATAAATCTGCTGACCCTATTTCATTCTCTTTCTGTCTCCCTACCTCCCTGATTCCCCAGCGACCCTTTATTCTCAAAGGGTACTAGGGGTACATTTAAGACCTGCATGTTGTGTGCACTTTGCTGATTAATTCTAAATTTTGGTATCTGGACATAGAGGTAATTCATGAGTTCAAATCTTCAGAACAGAAATTATCAAAACGTTTCATTTCATTTACTGTGTTTAATACTGATATTGGCACTATGATAACAAAGATCATGTGATTGTTCTGTTCAAATAACTCCCATCATGTGTCAGAACTGAGAACTCTCAAGGGTGATTACAGATTCAAGGAGGACACCCCAGGAAGGTGCCACTTCCAAAGGGTCCCAGATAATAGAAAGAAAGAGACTTGCAACAAACATTGCCCTGACATTAGGCAAAGAATTAAACAAATAACATTAGTAACAACAAAGGAGTAAAAATGAGAAAATATTCAGAAAGCCATCCACAAAGACCACCACCACAGGAAAATTCAGAGAAAAGGCAAATAGAGTAAACTGAAACTCAACCACCAGGACTCTTTGAGATGGTAACTAAAGCAGATCTAGTAAAATGGAAATTAGAACTCATCTCTGAGATCAAAACAGAGATACTCTCCACAGTGAAGGACATCATTAAAGAAGAGATCAGCGAGATGATAGAATTCAAGATAGCAGAAGCAATGGAACCTTTTAAACAGCTTCAAGCAGAGCTCCAGGTGATGAAGAAGGAAAACAAAAGTTGCGAAGTAGGATGAATGAAGCAGAGAACCAAATCCGAAACCTAGAGGACAGCGTAACAGCCAATGAACAGGAAACACGTAATCTACAGAAAAAGGTAAGGGACCATGAGAAATCAATCCAACAGCTTCTAGATGACTCAAAGAAAAATAACGTAAGACTCATTGGAGTCACTGAGGAAGCAGGACACAGTGCAAAAGACATAAAGAAAACTGTTGTCAGAGATAACGGCAGAAAACTTCACAGGAAAAGAATTGGACATACAGATTAATGAGGCCTTTAGGTCTCCAAAAGTCTGTAACATAAAAATATCTACACCTAGACATATAATTACCAAGGTTCCAGATATACATCAAAAGAATGAAATATTGAAAGCAGTGAGAGAAAGGAAGAAAATCACCTACAAAGGGAAGCCCATTAGGATCACAGCAGACTTTTCAACACAAACATTCAATGCAAGGAGAGCATGGAGGGAAATATTTCAAGCATTGCAGGAAAACAACCTCCAACCTAGACTGTTGTATCCTGCAAAATTATCTTTCAGAATAGATGGGGAAATAAGATACTTCCATGATAAAGAACACCTGAAAAACTTCACAAATACGAAACCTGCACTCCAAAATATCCTAAAAAACATTTTGGAAAAAAACAGAAAATTCCATACCCACAAGACCCAGCAAAGTGAACTCACTGGGGCAAACAAGAAACTAAATGGGGGCCGGAGGGTTAGCTCAGTGGTTCCGGCGCCTGCCTTGCAAGCGCAAGGTCCTGAGTTTGATCCCCGGTAACCACATATAATGCTGGGCGTGGAGACACGCCCACCAACAATCAACACCACATACTACAATGCCAGACGTGGTGGCTCATGCCTGTAATCCCAGCACTCGGGAGGCAGGGACAGGAGGATTGCTGAGTTCGCAGTGGTTTGCCTGGGCACCATACTGAGCTCAGGGCCAGCCTGAACTACAAAGCGAGACCCTGTCTCAAAAAGCAACAAAACAAAACAAAAAAAACAACAACAAAAAAACCCAAAAAACTAAATGGAAAAGGGGAAAAGCAAAGAAGAAAAGAACCAAGAACAGGGAAACATGGCAGCTCTGAATATGTCCATATGTCATAACCATTAATGTCAATACACTCAGTGGGCCAATTAAAAGACACAGACTACCAGATTGGATCAAAGAAGCAAGACCCTACAATCTGCTGCATTATAGGAAACACCTAATTCAGAAGGAAACCCACAGACTGAAAATAAAAGGTTGGAAAACAATCTTCCATGCCACAGGAAACTGCAAAAAAAGCAGGTGTAGCTATCTTGTTTGAAGATAAAATAGATTTCAAACCCAAACAGATTAAGAGAGATAAAGAAGATCACTATATTCTCATACAGGGAACTATCCAAGAGAAAGAAATAAGAATCATAAATATTTATGCACCAAACTCTAATGTACCCAACTATATAAAACAAACATTAGTGGATGTGAAAAACCAGATAACCACTAATACAATAGCAGAAGGGAACTTTAATACTCCACTCTCACAAAATTGACAGATCAACTGGACAAAGAATTAATAAGGAAATACTCGAGCTAAATCAAACTTTTCAGCAAATGGACTTAATGGATGCCTACAGAATATGTCACCCTACAAAGCCAGAGTATACCTTCTTCTCAGCTGCTCATGGATCATTCTCCACAACAGATCACATCCTAGTCCATAGAACAGGTTTAAGTAAATGCAAAGGAATTGAAGTTATCCCCTGCATACTATCAGATCATAGTGCCTTGAAACTGGAGCTGAATAGCAAAAGAAATTCCAAGATCCTCACAAACACATGGAAATTGAACAACACTCTGTTGACCAATCAGTGGGCCACAAAAGAACTTAAAGAAGAAATTAAACAATTTCTACAACTAAATGACAACCCCAGTACAACATACAAGAACTTATGGGACACAATTAAAGCAGTTCTATGAGGGAAATTCATAGCAGTGAATGCCTACACTCAGAAAGTAGAGCAAAATGAAATAAATAATCTAATGATGAACCTCAAACAATTAGAAAAAGAGGAGCAAGACAAATCCAAAGCTCATACTAGGGAGGAAATTATAAGGACCAGAGCAGAAATTAATGTAATAGAGACAAAGAGAACAATACAAAGAATTAATGAATCAAAGAGTTGGTTCTTTGAAAGGATAAATAAAATTGACAGATCCTTAGCCAACCTTATCAAACAAAAGAAGGGAGAGACTCAAATCCATGCTATTAGGAATGAAAACGGGGAAATCAGCACAGATCCAGTGGAAGTCCAAAGGATAATAAACACGTATTTTGAACATTTGTATTCCAAAAAGATGGAAAACCTAGAAGAAATGGATAGATTCCTAGACTCATATGAACTTCCAAAGCTGAACGAAGAGGATATAAAACTGTTAAACAACCTGATATCAATCTGTGAAATTGAAAATGTAATAAAAAAAACCTACCAACAAAGAAAAGCCCTGGTCCTGATGGCTTCACTGCTGAATTCTACAAAACTTTTAAAGAAGAGTTAATACCAGTACTTCTCAATCTTTTTAATGAAATTGAAAGGGAAGCAGTACTCCCCAAATCATTCCTTGAAGCAACCATCACCTTGATTCCAAAGGTAGAGAAAGATCCCACCAAAAAAGAAAACTACAGGCCAATCTCTCTAATGAACACTGATGTAAAAATCCTCAATAAAATACTGGCAAACAGAATACAGAGAGTTATCAAGAAAATCATACACCCCAATCAAGTTGGATTTATCTCAGGGTTGCAAGGCTGGTGCAACATACATAAATCAATAAATGTAATACACTATATTAACAGACTCAAGGACAAAAACCATATCATCATCTCAATAGATGCAGAAAAAGCATTTGACAAAATCCAACACCCATTCATGATCAAAACCCTACAGAGAATCAGGATAGATGGACTTTATCTCAATTTAATACCAACTATTTATGAGAAACCAACAGCCAGCATAATACTTAATGGCCAAAAGCTGAAACCTTTTACACTAAGATCAGGAATGAGACAGGATGCCCAAGGTCACCACTCTTGTTCAATATAGTGCTGGAAACATTAGTCATAGCAATCAGACAGGATAAAGATATAAAAGGAATAAAGATAGGAAAGGAAGAAGCTAAACTGTAATTAATTGCTGATGATATGATACTCTATCTAGAGGATCCTAAAAACTCAACCAAAAGACTGCTAGACTTAATTACCAAATTTAGTAGTGTTGTTGGATACAAGGTAAATGCTCAATAGCCTTTGTCTACGTAAACAGACGTACTGAAAGAGAAATTGGGAAGTCAATCCCTTTCACAATAGCACCCAGAAAAATGAAATATCTAGGAATCAACCTAACAAAGGTGGTGAAAGACATCTATTCTGAAAACTATAAGACCCTGAGAAACAAGATAGAAAAGGATATCAGAAAGTGGAAAGACATCCCTTGTTCCTGGTAGGGAGAACCAACATAATCAAAATGGCTATACTCCCATAACTACTATACAGATTCAGTGCAATTCCAATTGAAATTTCAACACTATACTTCACAGAGCTAGAGAAAATCATCCAAAAATTCATCTGGAACCACAAGAGACCTAGAAGAGCAAAAGCAATTCTAAGCAACCACGACATGGCAGGGGGTATTGCAATCCCCAACTTAAAACTGTACTATAAAGCCACTGTTACAAAAACTGTATGGTACTGGCAAAGTAACAGACCCAAGGACCAATGAAATAGATTAGAAGGTCCAGAAACAACCCAGGATACATTAAGCCACCTTATCTTTGACAAAGGAGCCAAACATCCTCAATGGAGGAAAGACAGCTTCTTTAACAAATGATGCTGGAAAAACTGGGCTTTAACCTGCCAAAAACTAAAGCTAGACTATCTCTTTCATTGTGTACAAAACTAAATTCATGATGGATTCAAGACTTAAACATTAAAACAGACACAATAAGCCTGCTGGAAAACAGGTTAGGTAAAACTCTTGGAGACACTGGCTTAGGCAGAGACTTTATGAATAAAACCTGTATAGCACAAGAACTAGCAGAAAGAATCAACAAATGGGATCTCATACTACTGAAAAGCTTCTGCACAGCAAAAGAAACTATTGGTGCCACTAAAAGACAACCAACAACATGGGAAAAAATCTTTACTAGCTGTTTATCAGACAAAGGGCTATTATCTACAATATATAAAGAACTTAAACAGATCAGCTTCCCCAAGTTTAAAGACCCAATTCAAAAATGGGCATCTGAAATGAATAGACACTTCTCAGAGGCAGAAGTTAAAGCAGCCAAGAAGCAGATGAAGAAATGTTCAACATCACTGGTCATTTGAGAGATGCAAATGAAAACAACACTGAGACTTCATCTCACTCCACAAAGAATGGCTGCTATTACAAAATCAACCAACAATAAATGCTGGTGAGGCTGTGGGGAGAAAGGAACCCTTCTCCACTGCTGGTGGGATTGTAGACTTGTGCAACCATTGTGAAGATATGTGTGAAGATTTCTCAGAAAACTAGGACTAGGGGTCCCATTTGACCCTGCCATCCCCCTGCTAGGGATACAACCAAAGGAATTTAAGAAATCACATTGGAAAGACAGATGTACACCCTTGTTCGTAGCAGCTCAGTTCATGATAGCTCAGTCTTGGACACAACCCAAATGCTCATCAACTACAGACTGGATAAAGAAGATGTGGGGTTTTATAAAAAATAAAATGGAGTATTATTCTGCCATAACGGATGACGAGATTCATTGATTTATGTGCAAATGGATACACCTGGAGGACACACTAATAAGTGAAATAAATAGATCACAGATAGGCAAATACCAGATCTTTTCTTTGATATGAGCACCTGTAGATATAAATGAGCTCTAGAAAGTATGACAGTTTTTATAGAATGGGAAATTTCAAAGGGAATTTGGTGTGGGAATGTAATGAGGGGAAGGAATAAATATGATTCTGAAAGAAAATAAAAGAGCATGTATATAGGGGGGTGGGGAGATGTGGGTGGGTAGGGATGTGGGTAAAAATGAGAATTAACTTGTATCATATACAGGTACAAATTCCCCAGTGTTATGTGTGGTTGTGAGATGTATATAAAATGTACCAATAAAGAATTCAATGTTTTAAAAAACTAAAGAAAAGGAAAACTTTCTAGCTAGCTAGAAAATCAGGAGTCCAATTCATGGCTCAGATCCTGAGTACTTATTTGACTCCTAAAACCCATTTACAAAGTATGCACCAGACTAAAAACACTTTCAGATTAGGAGAAACACTTCAGAACATTTAAGCAATCCGAGTGACACTAAAGGAGTGCAGTCCACGTAGGAATCTCTCCACAGCATTATAATTAAATGTGAATGACTGGCATTTACACAGGGCTTTATAGTTTACAGAAACATGGGCTCTTTTTACATTTTGTTCATTTACACCTCAAGTTTGTGTCTGTAATATTGGATAGGAAGAATTCCATTTGCTTCTACTATTGGTCAGTAAAGAAAATTACATATATATAAACCTAATAAGGTACTACTGTAATTTTAATAATCTTCAAAACAATGTTGTGAGATAGGTCAGTTTCATAATCATGATCTCCCAGCTCCCCGAGTGCTGGAATTACAGATATGCACCGCCATGCCTGGGTGTTTAGCCCCTTATTCTGGGACAAGGTTTCCCAAAGATGTCTGGGGTTACCGACACATATGATCCTACTTCCTTAGCATAAGAAAAAATGAAGTCTAAGATGGACACACTTTGGTGCAGGCTGTGTGTGTGTGTGTGTGTGTGTGTGAGAGAGAGAGAGAGAGAGAGAGAGAGAGAGAGAGAGAGAGAGAGAGAGAGAGAGAGTGTCTGTGCGCACAGTCACACCTTGTCAGTCTCATTGTGCATACCTTACATATATAACCAAGACTGTTACTGGGACAGAAGCAATACTGTGTACTCGGTATAAACGTAGACCGTCTGAGGGCTGGCAAGAGTACGAGCAGCTGTGGGCTGCAGCAAGAACAGGCTGGTGAGGGGCAAGGTACTACTGTGTGTGTATAGTGGCAGGGCAGCTGCAACAACAGGGCAGCTGGGCAACTGGGCAGCAGCTGGTGGTGGCTGAGAATAAAAGATGCTTAACACAACCCACGGCTCTGCATTCCTTCTTGGAGGTGCCGGGACCTCAAGTGACAATCACCAGCTAGAACTGGTTGCAAACAGCCTCCCTGCATGTTGTGATTATGGGCACATGTCACTGTACCAAGCTAAAGAGGTGTCCTTAAACTATGTGTATTAAATATCAAGATAGATCTTTTTTCTGATGAGGCCCATATTTAGTAGTATCCTTAAACATTAACTTTTGAAAACTTATTCAGCTAGCAAAGAAGACACTTGTATTAAGTGAGAACTACAATCTAATCTATGTTCTCTTCTAACACCTTGAGGACACACTAATAAGGGAAATAAATAGATCATATGTAAATACCATATTTTTTCTCTGGTACGAGAACCTGTAGATGTACATGAGTTCTAGAATGTATGATAGATTTTGTAAAATAGGAAATATTCAAAGGGGGGACATAATGAGGGGAAAGAATATATATGATTTGGAAAGAAAAAGAAATAGCGTGTATATAAGGGGTTGGGGGTGGGAAGGGATATGGGTAAAAATGAGAATTAAGTTCTGTCATATGATGGTACAAAATTTCCCAGTGTTGACTGTGATTGTGAACTGTATATAAAATGTATCAATAAATAATTCAATTTAAAAAAACACAAGAGTTTAAGTAGTCTTCTGTTGAGAAAAGACTAGAGAACATTTTAGAGTTATTAGTATTTCTTTTCCAGAAGCAAAATGAACTTTTCACTTAGTATCATTACTGTCAATTTTTGTGATGTTGTTTTGGTTGTTTAACAGCAACATGCTTTCATTCTTATTTCTGTCAAGTTGTTACTTTTTTTTCCAGGATAGAAATAAGAAAAACCACAATGAAGTGTAATGAAATCTGAGACTGTGTCAGTGAACAAACTAAAAACTAGAGATAAGAGGCTCTTGCTATAAAAGAGAAAGGGAGAAGGAATGCTATCATTTATGTGCATGTTTTCTTTCGCTTGAATATATGTAATTTTACTTCTCTTTAACATTTATTTGCTTCCTTTGTCTTAAAATTTTTCTAAACTTAGAGAAAAACACAATGATATAAATACAGTGTTATTGCTTGTAGCTAGATATCCCCTCAAAAGCTCATGCACCCATTGGTAGAGCTTTTCAGAAGTAGCTAGATCTAGGGTCTGTGAATGTGTATTAAGAGTGTGATACTGGACTGGAGAATTAGTTCAGTGGTTCCTGCACCTACTTAGCAAGCACAAGGTCCTGAGTTTGATCCTAAGTAACCACATACAACAATACTGGGTATCCTGACTCATGCCTGTAATCCCAGTTCTCAAGAGGTAGAGGCAGGAGAACTGCTGAGTTCGAGGTTTGCCTGAACTACAAAGCAAAAGCCTGTCTCAAAAACAAAGCAAACAAACAAAAAAACCAAAACAAGTCTGATACTGCAATTAAATGTGTGTGTGGGGGGTAATGGATTAATTTATTTGATTTATCATAGTTCTAGGTGTTGATAATGGGAAGGCCTACTCTGGGCATGGGTGGTACCACTCAAAAGGCTTGTATCCTACATGAGATAAAAGGGAAAGGGAGGCTTCTGCTTCACTTCTTTGCTGCCTTCTGCCTGCCACTCCATGGACCGTTTCTCCTCTGTGATGCCCCTCTGCCATGCAATCTTGATGTGAAGGTGACTATGGACTGAAACCTCTACAAACTGTAAGGTGAAATAAACCTTTCCTGTTTTAACTTGTGGGCATTAGATACTGTATCTCAGTGATTATAAAAGAAACTAAGACATATAGTAAGTTTTATTATGATCTTTCCCATATGTAGGGTAGAATTTTAATATTAAAGTTCTTCACTAACTAAATTTGTCTCTAAGTATAAGAATGGGAAAAAATGAAAAGCAAGATGTCATGTACTGGTACAAACCCTCAATGATGAATGTGATCATAATGTCTATATAAAATGTACCAATAAAATCAGTTTAAAAAACTAGAAAAAATACAGAGCTTATGACAGAAGCTTCATCAGAGTTATAAAGCCCTTTAATATGTCTTCTATGCATATTTTGGGGGTAAAGATCTAGATCAAACACCAGTACGGATTTTATGCCATATATAGTATAAAATAAAGAACCATTATATAAGGATCTATACCAAAACCTTAACAATGGCTTTATCTGGATAGTATAACTGGAATTATTTTCCTGGTTTTTTTTTTTTTTTTTGCCAAATGAGATAGTTATATCTTTGCCAAATGAAATAGTTTTAAATTGTTTTCATATTTAGGTAAGGAAATGCCATACCTAAAGATCTTACTTTAAGATTATTTTGGTATTTGTATTTTATTCTTTCTATAAGTGTCATTAATTTCAGTAAATAGGAAGGGTTTTATGTTCATATTTAATTAACATTTAAAAGGAACAAAAGTACAGTTAGGGTACAAATTGTAAAATTAATTAGCCATAAATAAACAGTCCATTTCATCCCTCACATTCTCAGTCACTGGGAACCTGAAGTGTGAAGTGTATTCATCATTCAACTGAAAATCTGTCCCCCAGACCCCCACTGTGGGCCCATGGTGGGCAACCCCTCTGAGTCTTTGCTGGCACAGAACTCTAGGAATCTTCTGTCTCTTATAATTAAAGGCACAGTGCTATTAGTTACCTAACATCCATAAAACTATGTGCCACTATATTCTCACCTAACTCCAAATATTTCTTAATTGCTGAGAAAAATAGCACAGATTGCTTCCATTTATTTTTTTTAAAACTTCAAAAATTTAAAATATCTGGTTTACTCCCTCTGGGGATGAAAGAGAAGAGAAGGAATAAGAAAGCCAAGTCCATGTCTTTTAAAATCGTGTTTCATTGTCTTTTATTATGTTGTGATATTATCTCCTGCACTTTCAGAAAAATTATTGAAACAATGACCTCTTGAAAAACAACTGCAGCTGGGTAGTATAGCTCAGTGGCAGAACATTTGTCTGGCATGATGGGCACCTGGGTTCTTTCCTCATAACTTAAAATAAAAAAGGAAAGAAAAGAACTCATAGTAAGGTGTCCACTGTAATCCATATATATATATATATATATATATATTTTTTTTTTTTTTTTTTAAGACAGGGTCTTGCTTTGTAGTTCAGGCTGGCCCTGAGCTCACTATGTCGTCTAGGCCAGTCTCAAACTCTCAGCAATCCTCCTGCCTCTGCCTCCCAAGTACTGGGAGTACAGGTGTGAGCCACCACGCCTGGCTTTGTAATCCTTGTTTTTAAGGTCTCTAATAGCAGTAAGAAAAATATTTGCTGCATGATATAGAGCATATATTTCCCCATATTAATCTTTACTAATAAAGTAAACCAACCATAATTTTAGTTTATCTTATGCACCTACATTAGAAATGAGATCATGACTATACACCTATATGTGAAATATGAACACAAAATACAGATTTGATAAAGTGAGGGTTGTTATTTATCAAACAAAGTCAGTATTATAATTATGTATCTCTCTAGTGTTCACTGCAGAAAATAATTTCAGTACCTGTAAAGGAATTTTTCAGTCACTTTGTGGATCAACAAATGTAAGTCTAACCCTTGCACGAAACATTTAACTCTAAGTGAAACACTAGTGAACATCTAGTGCAAGTTAGAAAAGAGGATCTTTTGTATTGTATCAACACAGAATGAAGAGGACAGAAGCACTGCATATAAAGAATATTCACATACTGGCATAAGCATGTATAGGAAACACAGATAGGTCAGAGCTGAAAACCATATATGAACTGACCACAGCCTGTGCAATTAAACAAGACTGCAGGTTTCATATATGCATAGGCAGTTTAGATATGTATGCAGATAAAAGAGAATGTGAAATAACTATATACAAGGTTGATGTGTGAGGTTCAAGTACCAGAAGGTGATAATTGAATAGTTCCACGTGGCATGCGTGTTTCTGTACTGAAAATACAATGGCAGGCCCCGAGAGCTCAAGAGGACTACTTGTGTGATGCAGTCATTTGTAAGCAGGCTCTGTTACATATTCTTAAATAGTAACATGCAAATATATGTTTATACTAGCTTTGTGATGTATAGTCCAAGTTAGGCAGTGTTCTATGTACCTATTCTAACTAACACTTAAGAATATTAAGGGCACTAGATGTTCATACTGGAAATGGAAATAATCACAAGTATGTATTATATCTCCAAAAATAAAGACCACCTATGTGTAACGTGGGGTGGGATGAGGTGGTAACTGGGGATTGGGCCCATGACCACTGCAGTGAGCAGCACATCCAATTCTTTTAGAATTTTGAAACAGGGGGCGGGTGATTTAGCTCAGTGGTTCTGGCACCTGCCTCGCAAGCGCAAGGTCCTGAGTTCGATCCCAGTAACCACACACAATGCTGGGCATAGTGACTCATGCCCTCCAGCAATCAATACCACATACCACAGTGCCTGGCATGGTGGCTCATGCCTGTCATCCCAGCACTTGGGAGGCAGAGGCAGGAGGATTGCTGAGTTCAAGGCTTGCCTGAGCTCCATAGTGTGCTCAGAGCCAGCCTGAACTACAAAGCAAGACTCTGTATCAAAAAAAGGAAAAAAAATTGAAACAGGGCCTCACTTAATGTCTAAATTGCCCCATGTAGGCTAGAACTCAGTCTTCCAGGGTGCTGGGATTACAAGATGTGTCACTGGCCTCAGCTAAAAACCTCTTCTTGGTGATGGAGAAAAAGAGGTAATCAAACAGAAAAGATTCTAGAACAAGGAAATTAGCAGCAACCCTGAGGACACATTTATAAATTTGAATTTAAATTATACACACATGTATCTACTTTTATACATAAACACATATATTCAAAGTTACATATATAAATATATTTACTCCTTTTATTTTTAAATCTTTTTAGGAGACTCATAAACCATAATACAAATAAAATTCATCAATAATGACAGATTTGGATAGAAACTTTAAAAAGTTTTCAAAGATTGGTACAGAACTAACAGTAGCAAGTTTCATTGTTTTTATTGCTTTGTGGTGCTGGAGATTAGCTTGTGCATAGCAAGTGTGTGCTCTACTACTGCTCCCTGGAAAGACCCTTAAATGAAACAGTTTACAGTGTGGTCAGATCTAAAATCAAGGACACAAGCCAAGCAAATGCCAGGTTACATTTAAGGGCTAATTATACATATAAGACCAAACTTACAAAACATTTATTTTGGCACAAATCAGATACTAATATGTCCAACATGTAAAATATTATACTTAAAGTGTAAACGAAAACTATGATTCATGATCTGTGGTTAAATGGTTAAAGCAGGAAAACACAAAACTTATAATGAGAACTTTTGAGCATTCCTTTTCACTAGCCTGATTTTATTTTTGGTGGTTAATTTTCAAATAGATCACATTAAAGCAATATTTAAAAATAAGAATCTGATGCACACTTTGTTGGGTAAAAGTAGCAATCTCACTGTAGTGTAGCTTATGAGAGGTGTAGCATTTTTAGTATTACTTGTATGAACAGTCTGTATATTCAGACTGTGTAATGCCTTGGGCAAGCTTCGTAATATATTTTCTTTCTAATAGGACTAAAAATGATTATTATCTGTTGCTAGAGTTTCCTAGCCCAAAGCCAAAGCAAGATGACTTTGTGCCTGAATAAAACATCAGCACATTGCTTCCTTTTAGTCAGCAAGCACAGCGGAAACCCTCTGCAAGAGATAAGTTTATTTTATCTCAGGAAATATGTCCATCATAACAGACAAAATGAAGATCAAATAAAAGAGAAAGGACAAAACCTAACACCTATAATTAGTACTGGTACTGATTTGTTCATTGCTAAGGAAAAAGCACGAGGCAAATTATATTAAGGAGACACTTAACCCAGTCCTTACAAATGATGTCAAAGTTTCACGGCAAGATAAAAGCAATTTTTTTGAAACTGAGAAACTGATTCTTAAATTTGGCCCAGTTAACACATGGAGGGGACCAGAGGCAAAGAAAAGGGCCGCTTGCGTTCTTTTGCAGGATCTTCTAATCACAGTCCTTAATTTGACAGACTCCTAACATCATGCACCCCAGCACCTGGACTGACCTCTCTTTCTGTAAGAGCCCATTCACTTGTGATGAGTTTGTTTTGCATCACAACCTTCTGTAGCCTCATATTCCTTGGACCCTCACTTATTATTTTTCCAGCTTTGAAAAGATTTCTCTCCTCCAGACTCTTCCCAGGCGGATGAACAGTTTTAAACTCCCCTCATCATATCCTTAACAAACGTTATGGAGAAGGAGAAGGATTCACTCCAGATAGGTTCTCTCAGTTTAGATTTCTAAGGACCGATTAGAGAGGTTAATAAAAATTAAAATTTACAGATTAGGCACTACTGAACCACTACTGAGAGATGGCCAAGATAAACAGGAGGAAATAAGAAACAAGTCAAAAGAGGAGCAAAAGGCATTGAGAGAGGAGAAACAGGAAGAGAAAATGAACCGAAAGGGCCTGTAATCAGACCAGGTTCTTCTAAGCCTAAAAAGCATGGCTCCAGGGGAGAATATGTTCATAAAGGAAAGAATATAAAGGGCCTTCAGTGACCCACAGGAATGTAGACAGTACGACTGTGTGAGACTTTATCCTTCTTGGTCAAGGAACTTAGGAAATTGTGGGAAGCAGCACAGCATGAAGTAGTTGGGCCAGGCATTTATGCCTGGGGATTTGAGGAAAACTCCCGAGTTGAGGGTCTGCACTTGATGGTGCTTCCCCAAACAGACCAGAGGACCTGCTCTAACAAGAAGCTGCCCTGGGTTATCGCCAGAAAACATGCCCTGGCCCCGGGCAAGTTCCCCTATTCCTGTGCTGGGCACTTTTCCCCATTCAATCAATGTAAAAGGAACACAAACCTTTGACCTTTAGAAATTTAGTTGATAGTTAAGCATGAGAAACAATCTAAAAGGAATCATGGAGCAAAGAGACCTCTCTGGATGACGCTTGTAGACAGGAGACAAACCAATCAAAAATGATTGCATACTCTCATTTCTCTTAAGTACCTGATTTTGAAATTTAAATATTAATCAAACTGTCTTTTGTCTTTTTTTTTTTTTTTTTGAGACAGGGTCTCGCTTTGTAGTTCAGGCTGGCTCTGAGCTCACTATGTAGCCCAGGTAAGCCTCGAACTCAGCAATCCTCCTGTCTCTGGGATTATAGGCGTGAGCCACCATGCCAGGCACTGTGGTATGTGGTATTGATTGCTGGTGGGTGTGAGTCTCCATGCCGAGCACTGTATGTGGTTACAGGGGATCGAACTCAGGACCTTGCGCTTGCGAGGCAGGCGCCGGAACCACTGAGCTAACACTCCGGCCCGATACTTGCAATTTTTAAATGAAATAATTTTGTTTCTAATATAGACTATCAAAAATGTTTGGCTGAATGAAATATAAACTATTACTTGCTTACCAACTGAGAGCAAATTCTGTTACTCAACCTTTTTTTATTCTTTGGTACCCCGGTTTCATTGTCTTTTTTTTTTGAGACAGAGTCTCGCTTTGTAGTTCAGGCTGGCCCTGAGCTGAGTAGCCCAGGCAAGTCTCAAACCCAGCAATTCGCCTGTCTCTGCCTCCTGACTGCTGGGATGACAGGCGTGAGCCACCACACCCGGCACTGTGGTATGTGGTATTGATTGCTGGTGGGTGTGAGTCTCCACACCCAGCATTGTATGTGGTTTCCGGGATTGAATTCAGGACCTTGCACTTGGGAGGCAGGCACCGGAAGCAGTGAGCTAACCCTCTGGCCCAATCAGGCTTAAATTTTTTAACTTACTGAGATATTCAATAGTCCAGTGTAGTTTTCTTTTGTGTCTGCTATGTGTTCCCTAAATATTGATGCAAATATTTCCCATTATAATGCTGATAGAATGGAAGAATTTCAATTAAAAAATCCTTGAAAACAAATTATCAAGGAATGAAATCTAGAGCCTTTGGGCAACAGACTTTTTTGTGGGACACCATTGATCCACTGGTGAAACAAAAGACAAGACAAGAAAAGCTCAATAAATATAAAAAACAGTAAGCACTTCTGTGGGAACCAGAGGAAGGGAACGTAAGAAGAACATTAGATTCTAGTCTCCTGTGAGTCAATGGCACACGGTGAAATAATAATAAGTAGGCAGAAATGAGGTTCAGAGAGGCTAAATTTGGGCCTGACCCATGCTATGCGGTAGCAAAAGACCCCAGGCCCCAGCCCACCACACCTTTTATTCAGCACCTCTAGAGTAACAGAATGTAACAGACCCAGTGGGCAGGGCAGACACCTCCAATAGTCCTAGAGACATTATGCAGATGAAGATCCCCCTGGGCAGGGCAGACACCATCAATGGAGTAGTTCCTCCTTGAAGCATCACAGCATGTGGGACCACCAGTCTTTGTTGTTAGCAGAGGTGAAGGCGAGTTGAGTCCAGAGACCATCTGCACCTGGAAGGTCTGATCAATTTTGACCTTCCAATAATTTCTCCCAAAACATGTTCCCAACACAGCTGTCTATAAATGTTCAAAATATCAGTTTTGGAGAATTACAAAAAGACATTTTAGTCAAGTAAACCCTGGAGGTTATAAGAACTATACATTTTAAAGTAAAATGATTTTTAAAAATCACACTACTATAAAAATTGAAGTCCAATGTGTTATTGACGCAGGGGAGTTAAGGCCTAACTCCCCACCTGAAACGCGAGTTTGTGTTCTCTAAAAATCGAAGAATGAATTTTAGGAAGGACGGAGGTTTGAGCAGGAAAATTTTATTGAGAGAGAAAGCTTCTGCCTTAAGAGAGATAGAAGGGGGGCCCGGAAAGTGGGTAACCCCCCTACCTCACTTTTTAGAGGGCTTTTATGGAGCAAAGCCACGAGGTGAGGCGGGTCTGAAATAGGGGGCTACCAATAAGATTTGAAAGAAATGGGCAAACTATGACTAACCAATGGGTAAATGACAAGCATAGTTACTTCAGCAACTTCTTGATTGAATAGGCTCCAATGAGAAATCAAACCCTAGAGGGTCTAGCTTGTCAGAGACTCCTCCAGGTGGTTCAAGGTCCTGCCCATTATCTGGGGATTTTGCAATTGTTGCATTCCAGGGAGGGGCTGGATCTGGATTTTGACATTCCACCCTGGGAGAATGAGGTCTGCCTGTGACTGCTATCTGGAAGTGTAGTTCCTCATTTATGGTGTTGACCTTTAAGGATGTCTTTTTGCAAGTCTTTCAAGAGCCGGCCCTATCTATCTGCCTACATATGTCTAGCTGGCTTTTCTACCTATAATATTATTATTAGCAAGGCACACATCAGTGTTTCAGTGGGTCACAGATGACAAGCACAAATCTAGCCAGACACAGTGGCCTATTGCCCCAGCAACTGTGGAAGCCTGAGACAGAAGACTTATAAGTTAAAGCACTAGTCTGAGTAATTTAGCAAGACCCTGTTTCAAAAAATTTTTAAAGGAGTATGAAGATGTAGTTCAGTGCAAAGGCCTTGGATTCACTGTTCAGTACACATTTACACAAACTGTCAATGTACTCCTCCCTCCTAATGTCCTAGAGATGATAAGCTTTAGTAGTTTGTTTTTGAGATTATAAACTGTTTTTAAGATGCTGAACTGAGATACAGTAGGTGTATGTGCAAATTTAGCACAAATTTGTATATAATATATGTCTTTATATAACTAGATAGTAGGGCTGGAAGACTATTCAATTATCATAATTATATTTTCAGACCAAAACATTCAACTAATAGCTTTTCTAGAGGATTCAAAATTTCAAATCATTGTTACTATTATGAGGGGGGGAAATGGGCACTTTGTTGCTTGAGGAAATAAGGTTTAAATGAATGTGGCTGAGGCAGGTTTGAGACTGGCCTGGGATATATAGTGAGTTTAAGGCCAGCCTACACTACATAGGAAGACCCTATCTGGAAGGAAGGAAGGAAGCAGGAAGGAAAGAAGGAAGAAAAGAAAGGAATGAAAGAGAGAAAAAGAGTGGAAGGGAGGAAGGAAGGAAGAGAGGAAGGAAGGAAAGGAGAAAAAGAAGGAGGGAGGGTGGGAGGAAAGAAAGACTCTCCCTAACAGACTTCAATCTTAAAATCCAATGGAAATTATAATGTATAAACTGGGACTAACTTCTTTCTCTGAGACAGAAGGAAATGACATAGAATAGCACAGCTATATGTAAATTTAGAAACAGAGATATGCCTGCAATATTTTGTGTGTGAGGAAAAGCAGAAAATGGAGTGAAAAGATTTGCCAGAGAGGTCCAATTTTGGAACAGGTAAATGAAACTGCTGAGCAATAAGCACTGGCTTCATGTGCCTTTCTGTGGTGGCACGTGTCTGGAATCTCTGCACCTGGAAGGCTGAGGCCAGAGGATGGCAAGTTCAGCTCTGCTGGAGACGCTTCGCAAGACGCTTGTTTGAAAATTAAAAAAAAATTAATATGTATATAGAGGGCAGGAGTGGTAGGGTGGGTAGGGGAATGGGTAAAAATTAGAATTAATCACGCCCTACACTGGTACTGATGCCGCGGGAAACCTAATTGCGATAGCTAGGACCTGAGCTGGTGTCAGCCCTCTCTCACAGTATGTCACAGAGCCACAATTGTGAATGATAGTAGCTCTGATTTAGATACCCATTTGTTCATCCTGTAGAGCCTGGCTTCTTTCATGTGGCTTCCTTTAGCTGCTTTGTAATGTTAAGTGACCCCCACTTAAAGGATCTCTGTTAACTCCCAGCACAACTGTGTGTAGTAAATTGTAACCTCCCAACCTTCTGTCCAGCTTTCTCCCCCTACTCACTAATCTCCATGGAAACTGATAAGGTGCTGGGAGCAGATCTGGGGAACCTAGGATTATAAATCAGGATGTCACCTCCCCATTTCTTTAAGAACTGATGGATTTTATAAAATAGAAAATATTCAAAGGGAATGTGGTGGGAGAATGTAATGAGGGGAAAGAATAAATATGATTCAGAAAGAAAAAGAAATAGCATGTATATAAGGGGTGGGCGATTGTGGGTGGGTAGGGATATGGGTAAAAATGAGAATTAACTTCTGTCATATACTGGTACAATTTCCCAATGTTGAGTGTGATTTTGAACTATATATAAAATATACCAACAAAAAATTCAATTAAAAAAAAACTGGGCTGGAGATTTGGCTCAGTGGTTCTGGCGCCAGCCTCGCAAGCACAAGGTCCTGAGTTGGATCCCG
>PVIC010016033.1:0-34429 GCA_004025085.1 Thryonomys swinderianus | reverse complement strand
CAGGAAAATGGGCTCGGGAGGACCTCTCAGTCACTACTGAGCAGGCACCCGTTTATTGAGCAGGTTGTATTTATACTTTTTCAGAGGGCCAACATGGCCTCAAAAATGGTTACATTTTTTCTTATAGGGGAAGAAAAACAGGAACAAAACACCCAGGAAATCAGCACACAAACAGGAGAAGGATGTCAACTAGCACACAATTAACTCTATTCAAATTTAGTCCGAACCTGCACAGGAACAGGAAGGAAAACAACATGTTGCCAGCTTGAGGAACCGAGGTCAGGGGTCCAAGTCAGAGGTCGTTCACCTTCCCAGTCAGGCCTCCCAGTGCAGCGATCCAGAGGTCGCAGAGCATCTTGGGAGCTGGGCAGCCCTGTTTGGCATAGTGCAGATCTCGCAACTGCTAGTTGGTGCAGCACCCAGTGCAGATCCCCAGGCCTGAAAAGTCTCCTCCAGCAGGGTCTGCTCCCCACACCAGCCCTTCAGTATAGCAGTGTCACCATTTGGGAATAAGGTTTAGGGGAAGTTGGGGTGGGTGGAGAGATAAAAGGACAGGGAGAGATTAGAAATAAGCTTAGTGGGGCCGGAGATTTAGCTCAGTGGTTCCAGCGCCTGCCTCACAAGGGCAAGGTCCTGAGTTTGATCCCGGTAACCACATACAATGCTGGGCACGGAGACTCACGCCCACCAGCCATCAATACCACATACCACAGTGCCGGGCATGGTGGCTCACGCCTGTCATCCCAGCACTCGGGAGGCAGAGGCAGGAGGATTGCTGAGTTCGAGTCTTGCCTGGGCTCCATAGTGAGCTCAGGGCCAGCCTGAACTAGAAAGCAAGACCCTGTCTCAAAAAAAGAAATAGGCTTAGTGGACGTAGAAAGATCACATAAACCCTGGGAAACTGATAGAGACTGGAAGAGAAGAAAGACATAAGGAAGAAATACAAAACAGACCAACAGCAACAGGACAACTAGAAACTGGATTCACCCTCCCATAAGAGTACAGAGGGATGAGAGAGTAGGGAGGCCTGAGACACACAGACTTAAGGGAACTGATGATGCCACGAGGAGAAGCGAATGAAGGAACAAAAAAGAATAGAGCCCCCCAACAGTAACGGCAAAACGGGAAATTGTGTTCACTCTCCTGTAAAAAGAAGAGCAATTGCGGAAAGAAAAAATCTGAAACTAGACAGTCTGAGGAAAAACAAAGTAGAGAAATGAAGAAGAAAGGAGAGGGTAGAAATAGAAAAAACAAAACAAAACAAAACAAAACAGCAGTACCAAAAGGGCCCAACAAGGCTTGGGCCTGTTGCCTCCTATAGACAGTATGGTCTGTAGCCCACAGGTCAGCACTAACTAGTCCCAGAGACAGTTGTCACTGCTTGTAATTAGTCTGGCTTCTGGCCTCGGTGCCTGAGTTCAGCTCCCTGAACTCCTGCAGGTTTGGATTCTGCAAGGTTCTCCTGTACTTATAAATCCCCTTTCTCCTGGGGTGAATCCTGGCTCCTGTAGGAACCTTGACTCCAAAAAGTCACCAGTGGACGCAGTCCACAAGTTTTCGTCGCTCTCCTGGTTGGCTTCCATTGTCACTGTCAGTTTTAGGAAAGGCTCTCGCTCTGTCGTTCACCAGGGTTCCAGCCCCTAACAGCGGCTCTTAAGTTCAGTGCGGCCCCTTCCGCACGGATCCTGGTGCTTGTTCAGTGTGGTGTGCAGGGTCCAGAATTTGGCAGTTGGGAGCAGCTCGGGGTGTGGTGGTCTGGTGGCTGCTGCTCTCGGTAGAGCAGACTCTCCAACTCTTACCAGTGGGTCTCCCCGCTTGCTGCCTTCATCACTTGGATCTTGAACCCTTTTCATTATGGCCCGTGGGGTGGCCCACGTCTGGCGAGATTGTCTGTTTGTGATGGTGGGTGGTAACTTTCTCTCTGGCTGGCACAATCATCCATCTGGGGTCCGGAACAGTAGTTAGGATAGGGGAGAAATCTGGGTCTTTGACCTAAAACAGATTTGCTGTTTCTTTGAAAGTAATTCATCATAGCAGGCCTATATCTCAACCACAGCATAAGAAAAATCCATAACATAGTCATATTTCATTATTTCTTTACTGTTATTAATTGCTCATTATAAAAAATTGGAAAATAAACCCAAACATTTTAAAGTCAGCAATAATTTTAGTTCCACTGAGAAACAGGAAATGGATGGAAATATCTTATGTATGTGATAATATATTCCATATATGTACTCATATATTTAGCCATTTACATATAAGAGTCTATAGAATATATGTGAAAATATGTTTGGCCTATAACTAACTATATGTATTGTAGTATTCATGTTACATTGAAATATGATTATTTTTTTTTGTACAGTGGTGTTAATCTAGCATCTGCTTTTCATTCCTGATCTATTTAAAGAAGCTTCCACTTCTGTAGATTTGGCAAGTGCTGCATTTATAAGTATGATTCTAATTGTTGAACCATATTTGAGTTCTTATATCAGAGTTCACTAGAGTAACAGGATGTATACAATTGGCACTCAGTGGCCACCCCAGGGTCAGGTGTGGCAGAGAGCAGGGGGCTGTCTGTGCAGCGGGGTTTGAACGTCTCCTCGGACTCAGCATGGGAAGCTGAAGAGGCTCTGTTGAAGGCTGAAGAGTGTGAGCTGGAAGGACAAAGGTGGATGTCCAAGTGCAATGGAAAGACAGGAGCCCCTTCGAAGAAGGAGAAGTGGGACTTGCTTCTTCTTTCCTTTTTCATTCCATCGTGCCTGTAAGACTGTTGGTGGGCACCAGCCCACACCCAGGGTGGGACTTCACTTTTTTTTTTTTTTGAGACAGGGTCTCGCTTTGTAGTTCAGGCTGGCTCTGAGCTCACTATGTAGCCCAGGCAAGCCTCGAACTCAGCAATCCTCCTGCCTCTGCCTCCCGAGAGCTGGGATGACAGGCGTGAGCCACCACGCCCGGCAGGGACTTCACTCTTGAGTAAGTCCATCATTCAGATGCACCAGAGCTCTGTAAACCAATAAACAGGGCATTTCTTACTCAAGTTGACATCACAGTTAACTATCACAGTTCTCAAAATAAAAACAATCTGATATGTTAATGCATATTGCTGCTGGTTTTTTTTTTTTTGGTGGTGGTGATGGTGGTGTTGGTGCTGGTGGTGGTACTGGGAACTGAACCCAGGGCCTTCACACCAAGCTGCATTATCAACCCATTTATATTTTATTTGACATAGTGTTTTGCTAAGCTTCCCAGGCTGAGCTCAAATTTGCTATCTCTTGCCTCAGCATTTCAGACTTGGAATTATAGGTACGTGCCACCAAACATGGCCTATTGTTATTTTTTATCACTGTGTAGAATTGGTGCTCTGGCATGATCTGCCCACAGTCAGACAGAGTACTGTGGCACAGTAGAAATTCCCCAAGTATGGTCTAGTTATTTCTCAACTGGCTCTACAGTAAAAACAGAAAACAAAACAAAACAAAACAGAAAACGCAAAAGAAAGCAATCTCCAAGCTGTGTAGGTCTCGCTTTGTAGTTCAGGCTGGCCCTGAGCTCACTATGGTGCCCAGGGCAAGCCGCCGCGAACTCAGCAATCCTCCTGTCTCTGCCTCCCGAGTGCTGGGATGACAGGCGTGAGCCACCACGTCCGGCATTGTAGTATGTGGTGTTGATTGTTGGGTGTGTCTCTACTCCCAGCATTATATGTGGTTACCGGAGATCAAACTCAGGACCTTGCGCTTGCGAGGCAGGCGCTGGAACCACTGAGCTAACCCTCTGGCCCCAATATATATATATTTTTTAATCTTGTATTTCTCCACATGATGGAAGAAAAACTCCTTTTGGAAATGAACAGTTGCCAGTCTGTACTCTTTGGGAACTTAAAATATTCAGA
The DNA here is from genome assembly GCA_004025085.1 of Thryonomys swinderianus. NCBI lineage: Eukaryota > Metazoa > Chordata > Mammalia > Rodentia > Thryonomyidae > Thryonomys > Thryonomys swinderianus. Next base: position 30,537 of record PVIC010016033.1, on the reverse strand, counting down.
TGGCACCTGGATCTTGGTTTTTGGCATGGTGTCACTGCACAGAGAACTCGTGACTGTTTCTATTAAGTTTCATCTGTGCCAGAGAGCAAGGATTCATGAGAGAAACCGAGTACAACACAAGCATAATAGTGACTGATCATCGCTGGTGCACACTAGACACAGTTGGAAAACTAACCACCAAGCGTCTTTCTCTTAGGAGGTTGTGATTTAGTTGCGTGAGGTGGGGCCTCGGCACTGACGCTTAAAAAGTTCTCCAGGTGATTCTAACGAACATCCAGGCTGAAGATCAATAATGTGAAGAAGTCAAATACTTGCTTTTCACCTCTAGTAGAGCAAAGCCATGATTTTTTCTCTGGATCCCTGCAAGGAAAAGTTATATCACGTCAATATTTTTATTAGTACATTTACGTCAATTTGTTCAGAGTATTTCTGTTAGAGACAATAGAAATGACTTTTAATATTCCCATTTGGTAAGGAGGAGGTAGTTTTAGAGCAAGTAGAATAACATGATGTTTTACTTCACAATGTAAGTAGCAAATCCATAAGCCACACCGTTCAGAAAGGCAATGAGGGTTGAAAATTTACTGGGTTCTAGAGTATAAACAAAATGTCATGTGACTGTCTAAAAGGAAGTTGAGGCTATTCTGAATGCATGTTTAGTCTTTGGGTTTGAAATCATGAAAATAATTACATTTTTATTTTGCACATTTCATTTTGATTCCTAGTTGCATACAAGACTTAACTGGAAAAGCCATAAAAATTATTTATATGGAAATGGATAGTCCTGTTTTTGGATAGGACCTTATTGTGGTGTTCTCAAGTAGGAAAGGATCTCTGGAGTAATGAAAATGGAACTCTTTTCCTCTCTAATTCTTTGTTATGTTAAAATACACTTTACAATCTTAGTCATTGTACAATTGTCTCATTCCTTAGAATCTTTACACTTCTGATGGCGGAAATTACCTCACATTTAAGTCTGAACATTTTTTTTTTTTTTTTTTTTTTTTTTTGCTTTTTGGAGACAGGGTCTCGCTTTGTAGTTCAGGCTGGCCCTGAGCTCACTATGGTGCCCAGGAAGTCTGAACATTTTTAGTAAAAAAAATATTTCTTGTACATCATGAAAATGTGATGTTCTGTAACTCCCACCCCTTTGTTCTGTATGGCTATTTGAAGAAAAATTGTAGAGATAGTTGTTCTAATTAAACCAGATGAAAGAATTAATACTTTACTATGTAGATGAAAAAGAGAGAAAATACACATTGCAGAACAAGATAAACTTTCAGATATTTGGCCTGCGTGTGAAATGTGGTATTCTAACTAATCATTTTTATTTTAATTGGAGTATAATTTAACTTAGTAATTAATGAGTGCTTCCTAGCTATAGGAATATAAAGATGGAAAAATATGAAGTAAATGAATAAAGGTATGTGAATTTTTAGTCTGAACTGTTTTCAAACTAGAATAAGCTCTTTGACTTGGAAAGCTAGGGTTAACATTTGAAGTTCTTGGATCAGTATACTTATCAACATCTTGGATGAAGATACAAAGTGTTTATTGAATCAACAAATAATAGAAATCTGAAAGTGAGGCCAAATAGTTATTGCCGTGCTGTGGAGCTCTTCGTTGGAGGCCAAGATGGAAGGAAGTGTGTGTCCCTACAAACACGCATCAGAACGTCCTCCCATGTGACAAAACCACTGGAGAAGGTAGTATGCATTTGGCAATGAAAACCTCATCACTAGATTACAAAGCTCTGCAGAGGCAGAGGCAGAGGCAGGAGGATTGCTGTTCACGGGTTTGCATGTCATTTTCGCCCTTCTTAAACCTGGATCACAGGGACATACAGCACCATGAGGGCCGATGCAATCCAGACTCAAAGAGTGTGAAGTTACAATGGACATTCTGTTCTGCTCCATTCTGTACCACTGCAGAACTAAGAGAGATGTTTTGAGTAGAGCATATTTAGGGGAGTAAGAAGAGGGAATTGAAATTTTTTCATGGGAAGAATAATTGGGGAAAAAAGGGAAGAACTTGTTTTGGAAGAGAAGATCAAAAACGTCAGAGGAGACCGGGGATTTAGCTCAGTGGTTCTGGCTCCTGACTGGCAAGTGCAAGGTCCTGACTTCAGTCCCTGGAACCACATATCACAGTGCCGGGCGTGGTGGCTCACGCCTGTCATCCCAGCACTTGGGAGGCAGAAGCAGGATTGCTGTGAGTTCAAGGCTTGTCTGGGCTGCATGGTGAGCTCAGGGTCAGCCTGAACTGCAAAGCAAGACTGTGTCTCAAAAAAAAAAAAGAGTGCTGGAGGGAAGACAGCACTTCAAATACAATAGTTCCCAATGCTGGCTGCACATTACATTCACACGCAGAACTTTAAAAATGTTCAGTGTCTGGGCTACATCTCTAAACAAACTAGAGTTTTGCTAGTGTGTTGTAGGCACCGGTAGACCACTCTGATGTACCCACGGGTTAGAGTGATTTAAAGTGAATGAGAGAGTAGGGCACTAGCTTCATTTCCTCGTATTTGTGGCACAGATATGTACCCCACAGGCGGGAGGCTTTACACTTTGGCTCAGTATAAAAGATAGATTTGAAGCTATGTGTTTTAAATATGCCTTGGGAAGAGGAGGCCTCCAGCATAGTGGTGGTTCAAGCAGAGGTTTAGTGTTGTGGAGAAGATGGCTATTTTGGCTGGAAGGATCAAGTAGAACATCTCTTTTTTTTTTTTTTGAGACAGGGTCTCGCTTTGTACTTCAGGCTGGCCCTGAGTTCACTATGTAGCCCAGGCAAGCCTTGAACTCAGCATTCTTCCTGTCTCTGCCTACCGAGTGCTGGGATTACAGGCGTGAGCCACTACACCCAGCACTGTGGTATGTGGTACTGATGGCTGGTGGGCATGAGTCTCCACGCCCAGCATTGTATGTGGTTACTGGGGATCAAACTCAGGACCTTGCGCTTGTGAGGCAGGTGCCGGAACCACTGAGCCAAATCTCTGGCCCAAGTAGAACATTCCTAATACTCTTTTCATTTTAATGATTCTGTTACTCTGCCAGTATTTGACTCTCTCTACTTACAGATGCATGTCGCCTGGCTCACTTTGATCTCAGAGGCCATCTATGGACCCATTCTTTGCCTACTTTGATCTTAGAGGTTCATTTACTGACCGACCTATCCATTTCTGCTGTTCTACTCAGTTAAGATGGATTAAAGCTGAAAGAATTACATTTGCAAGAAAGCTATTAGTCTTAACAGATTATCTTCATGATAATCTAATTGCGTAGATGCAAATGACTTTGCACAACCAAGCATTTGATAGACCATTTCTAATCGTTCCTTGCACATAGTATGAAGCAGGCTTAACTGTTAGCTGGCACTATAGCTTGGTTATGCATTCAAGACACATGTTGTGGTTTAACCCCTATTGTGAGGTGTTAAGAGGGGGCAACTTCACCTGACTGTACTGGGTGGAGGGAGGCATGGGGGAGGTGACTAGGTTTAGATAAGGTCATCAGGGAGGAGTCCCCATGGCTGAGGATTTGTAGGGTTGTAAGAAGACGGCAGGGGCTCGAGGCAACACACACACACACATGCTGCCTTCTCCTCCCTGTGCTGTCCTTTGTGAGCTGGGACTCTGCCAGTTACAAGAGCTACTGCCACATGCAGCTCCTTGGCTCTGGACCAGAGCCAAACAAACTGCTATAACTTCTGCAGTCTGTGCCATGGTGTTATTAACAACAGAAAACACACTGCGACAGCTGGGCAAGAGCAAATGGGTTCCACCCGATGGTGGGACAATCTTTCATTTTGAGACATCTCTTACAGGAGGGTCTGCACTGTGGTAGGTGTTTGGAGGGGATCTTTATTTTAGTCTATGTGTCCTTAGTTCTTCCATTTTGTTTGTTTGGCTTTGTTTTTTTGGTTGTTAGGTGGGTAAATTAGTCCCTTTTAAAGGACCTTTCTGTCTTCTTTCTTTCTTTCTTTCTTTCTTTCTTTCTTTCTTTCTTTCTTTCTTTCTTTCTTTCTTTCTTTCTTTCTTTCTTTCTTTCTTTCTTTCTTTTTTTTGGCTTTTTTGAGACAGGGTCTCTCTTTGTAGTTCAGGCTGGCCCTGAGCTCACTATGGTGCCCAGGCAAGCTGCCGCGAACTCAGCAATCCTCCTGTCCCTGCCTCCCGAGTACTGGGATGACAGGCGTGAGCCACCACGTCCGGCATTGTGGTATGCGGTGTTGAGTGTTGGTGGGCGTGTCTCCACGCCCAGCATTATATGTGGTTACCGGGGATCGAACTCAGGACCTTGCGCTTGCGCGGCAGGCGCCGGAACCACTGAGCTAACCCTCCGGCCCCCTTTCTGTCTTCTTTCTCCATCTCATCAATTTAACCCTCTGCTTGCTTCCCTCAGGATTTTAATTTTCCTTGAGTCATTTTGTTCTGCTAGGAACAACATTTTAAAAACTGCAAGTGAGATTTCAATATGAAACCTGTATCTTTTAGTGTATCTGTTCTGCATTGTTGACCTATAATTGCCTGTAGCTTCTTTCTCCCCAGCTTTAGTTATTCACCAAATACCTTATTTTCTTATCACCACGGTTTAAGTGGTGACCAGGAGGCAGAGAAGAAGAGCCGAGGATGGGGGTTCGCTCTTGCAAGGCGACGTCCCCCTCCCTCCCCTGGCCAGCCCCAGCTCCGAGTGGGAGACTCGGGGGACAGTTCCATTCTCAAGGCAGATGCCACTTGTGGGGGGTCAGAGTCAGTACCTGTTGCTCATGGGGGATGAGAAGCCACTGAACTTAGTTGATGAGTTTTCATAGTTAGGAAAGAAAGACAGCATCTGGCCAGGGAGTTAGCTCAGCTGGTATTGCGCCTGCCTAGGAAGCGCAAGGGCCAGAGTTTGATCCCTGGTTCTGCAAAAAGCAAGCAAACAAACAAACCCCTAAAAAACCATTGTCTGTGCTTGGAATTCTTTGGATAATTTAGTACACTGTTTTTGTTGTCTCTGCATGTGAATGCATAGCAGGAATTGATAGATTTTGTTTTTTTTGCTTTTTGGAGACAGGGTCTTGCTTTGTAGTTCAGGCTGGCCCTGAGCTCACTATGGTGCCCAGGCAAGCCGCCGTGAACTCAGCAATCCTCCTGTCTCTGCCTCCCGAGTGCTGGGATGACAGGCATGAGCCACCACGTCCGGCACTGTGGTATGCGGTGTTGACTGTTGGTGGGCGTGTCTCCACGCCCAGCATTATATGTGGTTACCGGGGATCGAACTCAGGTCCTTGCGCTTGCGAGGCCGGCGCCGGAACCACTGAGCTAACCCTCCGGCCCTAGATTTTATGTTTGTATCTGACCATTTTATAAAGGTCAGAGGGAATTTTCTCAGTTGGGGCAGTGTGTTTACAACTCTGATATTCCCCTTGACTGCAAGTCCCGGTGACCAATGGGACATCTGACCCGTGGAACACGGGGCCAAATGAGGTGAATCATGTCCCCGACAGGGTTGTCATCAGCTACGCCCTTTCAGAGAACAGCTGTTAGGACTACTGAGCTCTTGTTGAAATTAAACACCTGAGCCATGCAGCCCTTACCGTCCTCTGGACTGAAATCCAATTTTGATGTCAGTCAACTTGCACTGAATAACTCACAAGGAGACCGAAGGGCCCAAGAAACTCAAATTGTCCAGGAGAAATGTTGCGTCCAGAGGTGCAGCTGGTGTGCTGTCAGACATCCTCTGCGTTCACAGACTGGTTGTTCCCTTGCCGGTCACACTCAGATTAGCCTCTACCACTGTTTGCATAGGCAGTTAATCACTGAGGCAGTTTTAGATTTTGTTATTCCTATCAATAGCATCACTACTGTAAATGTTTCTTTGAGTTCATATTTTGAAATGTAACTGTTTACAGGGAAATTTTCTAGTGGATGAATTATTGGGTTAAAGTACTTGCTTGTTGTAAAAATTACTTTTATTTAGGGTAAATACTTTAGAGTCTTTTTTTTTTTTGAGACAGGGTCTCGCTTTGTAGTTCAGGCTGGCCCTTATGGTACCCAGGCAAGCCGCCGCGAACTCAGCAATCCTCCTGTCTCTGCCTCCTGAGTGCTGGAATGACAGGCGTGAGCCACCACATCCGGCACTGTGGTATGCGGTGTTGATTGTTGGTGGGCGTGTCTCCACGCCCAGCATTATATGTGGTTACCGGGGATCGAACTCAGGACCTTGCCCTTATGAGGCAGGCACCGGAACCACTGAGCTAACCCTCTGGCCCTTTGGAGTCATTATTAATCTCAGGAGTGGCTCTAACCATCCTCTTAGTCCCTGTTATTGATTTTCAGGTTTGTGAAATTTGTAAAGCTTCAGATGCACACAGAGTTATACAGTGAAAACCCCCGTCCCAGGTCATCTCCACCACACCCTGTTCTCTTCCTAAAAATACACAGTGATACACATTTGGAGGAATTTTATATACATACAAACCAGTCACATTCATAATTTTTTCTTTTAAGTTCTCCTTTTAAACCAAAATGATTGCATCTTTTCCACGTAATTTTGTGCCTTCATTTTTTTCATTGAATGTTGTATTTTTCAGAGACCTCTCACTGGGGCAGAAAGAACTTCTTCAATAGTTCTCATGGCTGCACAGTTATCCATTTCTAGTCTGGACTACGGCCACCGGTCTCACGTTTGTTTCGTCTGGTTGTCACCTTGCCTTCCTAATCCCTCGGCGATGGGTGTGATGGTTAGTTTTGAGTGTCAGCGTGATGGGCTGGGAGACGCCCAGGAGACTCACGGCTGGCATTTCCGGGTGGGTGACGTTGGGGCCGAAACTCCTCCCCGTCCCCGCCTTCCCTCCCGCCCTCCCTCCCGGCGGGCGTAACCTGGGCCGCTTGGCGGGCCCTGCTCTGCTGCGGAGACGCGCGAGCCTTGCAGCCGCCAGACAGTCGAAACCTCTGAGAACACGAGCCGAGGTAGATTTCACCTTCTTCAGGCTGCAGGTGTCAGACGTTTCGCTCCAGTCTCGAAGATCTGACTGACGTACTGGTTTATGGACCTGACTCGTTATCAGCTATCTGTTCTGTTCATAATCACTTGTTGGGTATCTGTTTTACGTTGCTTAGAAGACAGTCTTTTTGCTTTTTTTTTTTTTTTTTTGAGACAGGGTCTCGCTTTGTAGCCCAGGCAAGCCTCGAACTCAACAATCCTCCTGCCTCTGCCTCCCGAGTGCTGGGATGACAGGCGTGAGCCAGCCATTGGTAATTTTTTTTTTGCTTTTTGAGACAGGGTCTCGCTTTGTAGTTCAGGCTGGCTCTGAGCTCACCATGTAGCCCAGGCAAGCCTCGAACTCAGCAATCCTCCTGCCTCTGCCTCCCGAGTGCTGGGATAACAGGCGTGAGCCACCACGCCCGGCATCTTTTTGCTTTTTTGTTGGCCACCCCGGGAATGTCTCCTGCTGTGGTTTAGATCCAGATGTCCCCCAAGCTTCACGCACTGACACGAGGGGCTCTGGGGCTCTGGGAAGCGCCGGGCTCCCGGGCAGACCCTCAGCTGCGCCTCAGTGCGCGCACCCGGAGCGGAGAGGCACGCGCGGAGGCTGGCCGCGGGGCGGGCCCGGTGGGGAGCGTGGCGGGCTGACGCCCCTCCCTGGCGCCTCTCTCCGCTTCACGCCCCCGCCGCGGGGCCCTGCCTTTGGGCCATCTGCCCGGCGAGGCTGTTTTAGTGACTTCGCTTCTGGCGGAGACACATCACCTGACGCCCCGAGGTCGAGGAGCACGCGTGGACTTGGCTCGCGGTTTGCAGCGCTGCTTCTGTCGTGGTCAGCTGACTCCGAGGCCGGCGCGGAGGGGAAACAGTCCCTGCGAGGCAGACGCGCAGCGGCAAGACGGAGGAGCGGCGGGGGGAGCTCGCTGTCTGCGCCCCCGCCTAGCTCAGGCCGGGTGGGGCTCCCGCTGTCCTCCCAGAGCTGCGCTCAGCCAGGCGGCGCCCCCGTCTGAGCATCACACGCTCGCCCCCGCATCTCGGGGCCCGGGCCCGCCCCGCTGAGGAGCCGCCTGTGAGTGCCTGAGGCTCGGGGCGACCGAGGCGGACGCGGCGCGACCCAGGGACATCTGCAAACCGCGAATTAAAATCGCTCCTCATTTAAGTTGTAGGTGTTGAGTGCTGTCGTGGCAATGAGAAAGTAACTGACATTTTCAAGATTATAGAAGTTACATGTCTACTTGTATATTTTTTGTCAGTAGCTGCTTGTTAAACAATGAGCTTGACTGGGCTGGAGATTTAGCTCAGTGGTTCTGGCGCCTGCCTCGCAAGTGCAAGGTCCTGAGTTCGATCCCGGTAACCACATACAATGCTAGGTGTGGAGACGCACGCCCACCAGCCATCAATACCACATACCACAGTGCTGGGCGTGGTGGCTCGCGCCTGTCATCCCAGCACTCGGGAGGCAGAGGCAGGAGGATTCCTGAGTTCGAGGCTTGCCTGGGCTGCATAGTGAGCTCAGGGCCAGCCTGAACTACAAAGCGAGACCCTGTCTCAAAAAAAAAAAATTACCTTGACCTGTACTTGGTATATTTATCTTTATAGCATTTTGGTTTAAAATATATTCCAATTAAAATCCTAATTATTGATATTAATATTTACTGGGAGTTTTGTTTAGCTTTGCAGTCTTTGAGTGTATTCCTATTTTATTTCTTAACTGGTACACTAATAGTGCACTTAAAAATACCTAGAAAAACCCTAGAGACAAGTAAATATAATTAAATAAAAGAATTCCTCTCTTCTGACTGTGGGCCCCTCCCCCACAGTGGGCAGACTTTTAGAGCCAGAAACAAGATTTCTTTTTTTTTTTAATTGAATTCTTTATTGGTACAATTTATATACATCTCAAAATCACATATAACATTGGGAAGTTTGTACCAGTATATGCCACAAGTTAATTCTCACAAGATTTCTTTTGAAGAAAAGTAATTAAGATTTTAGTTTATATTTTAAACAGGAGTGAATCCCCTTCTACTTTAACTGATCATTGTGAGATTTGATGGTTATGAAGTTGAAAAAGGGAAAAACCCAGCACTTATGTAAAGGTTGTGCATGTTATAACTGATCTGAGCATGTTATAACTTGCAGATAGATGTCCCCGACAGCCTCATTTGCTCATGGGTGGTGCTTTTAAGAGGTTGCTGGATCTGGGCTGTGTGAATGTGGATTATGGATGTGTGATACCTAAATTAGTACAGAAGTTGGTTTAGCATAATTCTGGGCGTGGATGATGGAAAGGTCCAACTTGAGTATGGTTGGTTCCAGCCAATAGGCTGGTAGCCTGCATGAAATAAAAGGGAAAGGAAGGCTTGCTGCTCGCTGCCTACTGTGCCATGGACTGTTTCTCCTCTGCAGTGTTCTTCTGCCATGCTGCTGTGCCCTGGAGCCAGCTGACTGTGAGCGGAAGCCTCGATAACTGTGAGCTGAAATAAACTTTGGGGCTAGATATGGATTTGGGTCTCACATTTATTATTTACTGTTTTAGATCCTGGCCAAGTTATTATCCTTCCTAAGCCTTAGTTTTTCATCCTTGTAGGTGTAATACTTCCATAAAAATTTAATTCTTTAAGAATTAAATGAGACTATATGTCAAGTAGCTCATAATAATTCTGACACTTAGCAGCTTCTAAGTTTTACATAATTCAGGGAGAATAATTAGAAACAATAATCAACAACAGAACATCCCTTCCCCCTTATGACATCATTTTCCCTGCGTAGATGACATAGATAGAGGCAGCCTGGCCTCCTGGAGAAGCATAGGTCGTCTTTATGATCTCACCGGGCACTCATCGTCAACTAAGCACATCGCAGTAGTTCGGATTTAAGAAGCACAGGTTTCAGATGGATTATGAACAAAGCATGTTTAGACTATCATTGTAGAAAATCAGAACTTGCTTCAGTACATTTTATTCTTTTTTTTATTATGGGAATGTAATTTTATATATATATATATTTTTTTTTTGAGATGAAGTGTTGCTATATTGCCTAGGGTGATCTCAAACTTGTGGGGTCAAACAATCCACCTGCCTTAGTCTCCCCATCAGGCAGGACTATGGGGTCACATTTCCTTGCTCAGGTCCAATTCTATATTTTCATAACTAAATTAATCTTTCCCTTCTCTGAATAATTGAATTTTTTAAACCTAGGGTAATAAGACACGTGAACCTAATAATTTATTTTTCAAGTTGAAAAAAAACAGTTATTCAAATACCCTTCAGATAAGTACTCCTCAGATTTGGAAAGAAGTATTCATTTTTTGTAATTTAAATCAATGATTTAAAATGAGCAGAGCCTGAGTTTGGCAACAAATGTGTGATGTCCAGGTTGCGTGTGGAGAGGAGAACCAGGGGACAGAGGAAGGTGAGGAATTGAGATGTACACAAATGCTTAGGATAACAATAATTGAAATATCTTAAAAAAGCTTGAAGTATAATTAGTGTTAATTTCAGTAGGAACACAAACTGGCTGATTAAGGCAAAAAAGAGAAGTCACAGTAACCAGATGAAAAATAGAGACTGGTCATTTATTTGTGATGTGACAAGTAAGGGCACTATGTTAATCTCTAATTGGTTATTTTGATACATAGAAACACTGTTGTTTTGGTGTGTGTTTTTATCTTTAGGCACCATGTTCCTAATGTAGTAACACCTTGGTTTGCTAACCGGATTTGTTCAGGAGGCATGCTTGTAATCCAAAGCACTTGTATATCAAAGCAAGTCTCCCCATAAGAAGTAGTGGAAACTGATGATTTGTCCCACAACCCAAAATATGCATATAAAATAATTATAATACTGCTACGTAGTACAAAATAATAAAGAACGTACAAAACATTACCTGCAGTTATCTTTGAAAACCTCTGTGGCTGGTGTGAGGGAAACAGAGGAGGGTGCTTGTGCAGGATGACTTTCACTGCTACTAACAATCACTGCTGTCTAGTGACTGCGGAACCCTTTTCATTAGGTTTAGCTTTAACAAGGACCCTCTCTACTGACACTTGCTTTTGTCTCCTTTTGAAGATTTTGTGGAAAGATGATGTCGCGTTGTCATTAAGCAGATTCATCACTCACACTGCTACAGCCTTATCTCATTTGAAATTAAATAAAAGGTTCCTCTACCCTTTTTCTCCTTCTTCTCTGTGGATGAGATCTCTTCGGTAACTCCTTGGTGTTGGGATATGATTATACACACACACACACACACACAGAACTTATGGCTCAGTTGTGACCATGTGATATTTGGCATCATATACTATTCTTATGGCCATGGATCATTTGCTTATCAAGGGGAAATTTATTAGATACATCTAATCATATCATGGAACAATTACAGAACAACTTACTTGCAATCCAAGGTTTTACTGTGTATGGTGTAGTTGACCCTATTATATTTTAGGGTCATTAAGTCAGATTACATGAAATAATGATATGGTTATCTCTTCTTTTCCAACTTCTAGGTAGTTTATTTCATCTTCTTGTCTTGTTACCTGAGGCTGAATCTCAAAACAATGTTGAAAACTATGGGAGCCATGGATATTGCAACTTCCTGATAGTAATGCAACTGCTATTGATAGTAGCAGTTGGTATGTTTGTGGCTGACTTTGGAGAAATCTTTACTAATTTTTTTTTAATTTGGAGGAAATAATGAAGCATGAGAAAGAGGAATTTATACATTTCAGCACAATGGGCAGTAACACTTGGGAGACTCATAAGCCAAATTGCAGTATTAGGAAAACACATCAGAATTCCAAACACACAGAAAGGAAATACTTATGTGATTCAACACCAAGATATTACAACAAAGCAGAGGCTCAAATTCTCCACACAGCACAGGTGTGGCATGGAAGATGTCTGAGTTATAAATCTGGCAGCCTCAAAAATATATTTCCTATGAACAGCTATTAAATGTGTACTTCTTCAGTGGAATCCTTGTCAAAAGCTAGTGTTTTTGCTTATAGGTTTGTTTTATCTTTACAGGTTGAGACTGTAAGTGTTTTAACACTGAACTACATCCCTAGCTGTAACAGCTAGTTTTATAATTGTAACAGAAGTTCACATGGCCTTGTTCAATCAGCAAGAAAATAAAAGAGAAACAATTGAAAAATGAAATAAAACAATTTCAAAACAAAAACTCTGAAATTTGGCCATGTTCTGTAATAATTCTCTTCAAAAGTTCAGTGTTAGAAATACTTTCTGGGGGCCAGAGATTTGGCTCAGTGGTTCCAGCGCCTGCCTTGCAAGTGCAGGGTCCTGAGTTCGATCCCCGGTAACCACACACCATACCAGGCGTGGTGACTCACGCCCACCAGCAATCAGTACCACACACGCAGTGCCGGGCGTGGTGGCTCACGCCTGTCATCCCAGCACTCGGGAGGCAGAGGCAGGAGGATTCCTGAGTTCAAGGCTTGCCTGGGCTCCATAGTGAGCTCAGGGCCAGCCTGAACTACAAAGCCAGACCCTGTCTCAAGAAGAAAAAGAAAAAGAAATACTTTTTCTAATCTCTGTATCACTGTCTCTTGATGCTTGTTTTCTTCTCTCACTTGGCTTCTGGGTGCTCTTTTCTACCTGGTCGCGAAACGCTTCACCGCCAGGGTGGAGGCTGTTTGTCGGCGCCGTCACCCCCACCCCCGCCCCGGGGAGGTCCCGAGTTGATTCAAAGCGTTTGTCTTTCATGGTCGTTTTGATTTCGGGAAACACGCTGCGTGAGGCCAGGGCCAGGGAGTGAGGGGACGAGCCACGCTGCCATGTTTGCGAACCTGCCTCTTATTTAGACAGCACTGATGCTGACCACCTGGTGTGGCTTTGACCTGGAAGCGGCTGTTTGACTTTAGGGTGGTCATATATTCCTGTGTTTGGAAGAGTCCTGATTTCTGCTCATTTTATTAGAGTATTTTTTTTTTTTTTTTGAGACAGGGTCTCGCTTTGCAGTTCAGGCTGGCCCTGAGCTCACTATGGAGCCCAGGCAAGCCTGGAACTCAGCAGTCCTCCTGCCTCTGCCTCCTGAGTGCTGGGATGACAGGCGTGAGCCACCACGCCCAGCACTGTATGTGGTCACTGGGGATCGAACTCAGGACCTTGCGCTTGCAAGGCAGGCGCTGGAAACACTGAGCTAAATCTCTGGGCCCTATTAGAGTAATTTTTAAGAGTCCCCTTCTTTCTAAAATATGCACCCACCTAGCGCCGGCTTCCTGGCGTTCTTGCCGAGTCCGACGGGCTGGGACCACCTGTCCTGTCTTCAGTTCTGGTCTAGACCATCCATAGTTCAAGATCAAGAATTTGGGGTGGAATTGCTGCTGAATCTCTAAGTCGTCTCTGCTCGATACTCATCCTTATGAAGGGAAAGTTTTATTTGTTCCTCAGAAAAAGCCACAGAATGCAACATTTGATTATGCACATTGTCTGACATTTATCTTACCAGTAGATTTGTTTTTAAAAATAGAAAGCAGATTATTATGCTTGAGTGAATTCAAAGCCTTCCCATCGTTCCAATCTGCATTCTCATTGCTTCCACTGAGGACAGACGGGGCTGTGGCTGTGCGGGCGTGAGGAGGAGAGGGGGCAGGGCAGGAAGATGTAACAAGGCGAGGAGGGCGAATTGCCACAAACTCAACAGTCTGAAATTATAGCCTGCATGATGACTTATTGTATTTCCTCAACTAAACTAAAGCTTGCTTGTCTTAGAAAGAAATTCGAGGAGCAAACGCTCTTGAGATAGGAAGCAAAAGATCTCAAACATTCTGAAGCAGTTGGAGTAGAGCCACCCAGAATGTTTACAGAACACATTTTTTACGTCCAAAGGCAAGCATGATTTGCCTTTTGTAAAAACATGGTTTGGAGACAGTGTTAGAGGACAAATTAAAAAATCACAAGCCTTTCAATGTTGATTATTTCCCTCAGGATTTGAGCTTTATTTGGAGGAGGGAGGAGAAAGAATGAACCGTCTCACAGAAGACTGAATCACGGGCTGCGTTTCTTGTAGGATTTTTCAACATCAGCTTCGCCTCCATGAAAAGCTGTGGCATGTTTTTCAGCTGCCATGAAGTTCATGTACTTTTCTTTCTGTACATGTGACTTATGGATTCATTGTCCTCCAGGAAAGAGGATACGAAGATTTCCCCACCGGGAACTCAGAATGCGGTGTTTTTGACCCCTATCCTGAACTCCGCTTTGGTGTTCAGACTTCAGTTTTCTTTAACGAATACACTTCAGCTTTTAGAGCTTCCTGTGCGTTCCTGGTATGTGAAACTTATTTTCTCATCTGACATTCAGGAGTATCTAGGGTTATTGTTAAGAGTTACAGGTGATTTAGAGATGTGAAGTACTATAATGTATGTTTATGGATTGAATCAAACCTGCCCTTTAGAACTGGAGGATTTAGTAGCAACCACATTTCCACATTCTGTTCTCCCCCTTTCTCTTCTTTGCTTCTTTTCTTTTTCTACCCTTTCTTTTTTTTGTTTGTTCCTCCTTTACCTACTCATATATTCATATTCAGTCGTTCCCAGAAGCCAGCCTGAGCGTGCCTGAGACAGTGAGAGGGAGAGGCAGCGGGCGCCCCTAGCGTCTCTGCAGCTTTTCCAGCTGAGACGGTCTTGGCGGACACACTGACTGGCAGAAAGCTGGGGTCCTGCGGGAGACGTGTTGGTGGGCGTTCAGCCCCAGAAACCGCTCCAGAGCGGCCAAGCTTGGGAAGCACGTGACATGGCTCTTACAGTTCTCTTAGCAAAACTGCAGGCCAGTGAGCACAGCAGGTGGGGCGTATTTTCAGCTCCGTGAAAGGTCGCACTGCGTCCCGTGGCCCCTCCTCCCGGCTGGCCCCTGACCTTAAGGCTGTCTGAAGGAAGGCTTTGCACCTCCCGCCAAAAGGACGTCAGTGTAGTTTACGTGAGTGGACGGCGGGAGGCCGAGGACGGGCAAAGCAGCCGCAGGCGCACACGGCGCCGGAGCACGGCGGCGGGGCCGACCAGGGGACGGAGACGTCACAGACCACTCACCGTGACTGTCGGTCGCTCCCTACGCTGCTGGCTAGCACTTGAACACTGGTCTTAAGTCTGGGTCAAAAGGACCTTGCTGACAGTAGCTTCGTCACATGTTCAATGCAAAATGCAAAAACTAAATGAGTATGGAAATGCAGAATATACCCAAAGTAGAAAAAGATGAAAAGCTTTGGTGTTGAGTGTGTGTGAGAGGCCTGGATAGAGAGAGCGGGTAAGACAGAGCCACACGGTTCTGCAGGACAGGTGCAGGCCCCAGGCGGGGCCCAGGGGTGCGGGGAGGTGGGCCGATGGGCTCTGCTTCTGGCCTTAAGCCAGCGAGGTCTGTCCTTGGGGGGCCTTGGCCGGAGGGAGCTCGGTGCTTTGCTGCGCTGCCCGCGCCTGAGGTCACTGCCGGCCTTGAACGTGTGCGAGCTAAATCTGCACGCTGGGCAGCGCATGGCGCCCAGGCCCGGGTGCTTGTAGAGTCCTTGGTGGGAGCAGTGCCGGGCTTCGCTCCCCAGAGCCCTCGCGGGCGTCGGTACCAGCTGCCTGGGTCTCGTGCCTGCAAGGTCTCTGTGACGGAGAAGCGTTCTTGACGGGTGAGCAAAACTGCTCACACAACCGCTTAGACATTCTTTACCTTTTAAGAACTAAATGACAAAATTTTAAAACGTATTTCTTTGACAGTTAAAAAAAGCAGTTAAACCGGGCATGGTGGCTCATGTCTGTCATCCCAGCACTCGGGGAGGCAGAAGCAGGAGGATGGCTGAGTTCGAGGTTTGCCTGGGCTCCATACTGAGCTCAGGGCCAGCCTGAACTACAAAGCGAGACCCTGTTTCAAAAAAAAAAAAAAGCAGTTAAAAGCTATTTGTCAATGTGAACATATTGCTAACTTCTATATAATCGTATGATACAAATATCTGTATATGCCCTCATTACGTGGGTCTAAACGCATTCACATTTCAGGATGGGCATAGGGAAGGGAACGGCCCAGCTGCTATGTGAACGGCAAGGAGGTGCTAAGCAGTGTCTGTCTGTCCAACAAAGTGAGTGTAGGAAGATTAATTGCAGTCAGAAAGCAGAACGACTAGGACAGAGCCAGGCGTGGTGGTGATGCCTGTGCCTCGGCAGCCTGGAGGGCTGAGGCAGGAGGATCGCAAGTTGGAGCCCGAGCTCGGGTAACTTAGTGAACTCTGTATCAAAAACCAAACCAGGGGCTGAGGATTTAGCTCCGGTGGTACCACACCAAGCTCGGATGCACAAGGGCTGAGTTCAGTCCCTGGTACCATCAAAAACAAACAAACAAACAAACAAACTGAGACCTAAAATGGTGGGACGTAGCTCACGGGAAGGTTCTGGTTCCAACCCCGGTAACCCCCGTCCCTACATACACCCCAGACACAACAAGGGTCATGCCAGGGCTTGGCATGCAGCTCAGCAGCAGGGCCTTAGCCTAGCATGGTGCTTTTTTTTTTTTAAGGTGAGAAATTTTTGGTATTTTATTCTTTTTTTTGAATTCTTTATTGGTACAATTTATATACATCTTACAATCACACATAACATCAGGGAATTTGTACCAATATATGACACAAGTTAATCGTCATTTTTACCCATATCCCTCCCCACCCACACCTCCCCACCCCCTATATACATGCTCTTTTATTTTCTTTCAGAATCATATTTATTCCTTCCCCTCATTACATTCCCACACCAAATTTCCTTTGCACGGTGCTTTTTTAAGTGTAAGAGAGAAACCAGGTAACACCGCACCCAGGCTGTCCGCGCAGGCGCGCTGTGTGCGCCTCGGCTCGGTCCCGCGCCCGGGGCAGTGAGCAGCTGCCGGCGCCCTCCGGGAGAGGCCGGCGTTCCCACCACCGCTGGCGAGCACCCCTCGGGCGCGCGGGGGCAGAAGGCTGTGGCACGTCTCGGCCCGGGCCCGTTGCTCCTCCCGGCCTGTTCAGGGCCCGTCTGGGCATCGTTAAAGACGAGGGTAAGTGCGGGTAAGACAACACACAGTTCTCCATGACAGCACCGGCGCCGTTGGGGAGGTGTTCTGCCGGGGCCCCTGTGCCCTGTGGCCGCATCTGAGTTGCACCGCGGCCGCTTGGCCGTGCCGCCCGGGCTCAGGGCAGCTCCTGCACCGCCAGTGCCCGGTACCCGGCCGTCCCCTCCCCCACCCCAGCGGCCCCGTCAGCACCTCGCCCGCTTCTGTTCCAAGCCCCCGTCCTCAGAGGCTCGCAGCTGCTCCCCTGGCCGTGAGGACACACAGGCTGCGCGCCCTTCCCTCCCTCGGGCACCCACATGCCCTCTTCCCTGTCTCTCTTTAGATAAAGGTGAGAAGCCTCCGTAGGTCGTGGGTCCGCAGGCGGTTGGCCCTGAAGCCCACTTTGTAATCAGCTTGAGAAACCATCTAAGACAGGTGCAGAGCCACGACGCCCAGGGCACTGTGGGTTCAAGGCTTCCGTTGTGCAGCGCGTGTGCCCTTGCTCAGTGCACAGAGTTCCGGCTTTCCCTGTTTCTAGCTCAGCTCGCTCTAGAATGTATCTGTCATCAAAAATCACTCTGTAACACCAGCACTCTCGGAGGCAGAGGCCGGAGAGTTCCAAGTTCAAGCCTGGAAACTGAGCGAATTAGTGTCGACCTGTCTCAAAATACTGACCAACAGGGCTGTGATGTGTCTCGGCACAAAGGCTCTAGGCTCAATCCCCAGAAGCAAATGAGATAGCTCATTTTGCACCCGTAATATGTACGGATTCACTGAGGAGCGGTTCAGAGACTCAGAAGACCACGCTGACTTTTAATGTCTAAAAACGCCACGTTGTTTGAAAGTTAATCATATGCAGGGTACGTAGCGGCCGCACACCAAGAAAACAGCACCCACAGAGCAAGGGACTCTGCCAGGAAACACTGCATTTTCCAGAAGCAGAGATTTATCATTTGCAGATGTATCTTCATCTGCAAGGGTTTTGGACCGCGCCTTTCGGGCAGCGCAGAGGCGCGCGGGGCCTGCGGAGCGGGTGCTGGGATGGCCCCGAGGCCTCCTGGCGCCTCTGGTCTCGGAGGCGCCGAGGGCCCCACACTCCCGGCCGTAGCCTGTGGCTGTGGCTCCGGCCTGTTCTGAGCGGACGCCTCCGGCGGCATCACCTGCCTTCACCGCCGTGGAAATGTCTCCACCGCAGCCGCCGCTCCTCCTCCCACCGGGCTTCGCGGCCCGGACAAGATGGTAAAGCTCCAGAAGCCTCGCTGTGCCGGGGCGGCGCAGACACCAAGGCCTCGCCGTCAGAGCACTGAACCCTGAGAGCCCGCCGCTCCCAGCAGGGCCTTTCGTGCTGAGAGTCCTCCCGGGACCCTTCGCGGAACGGAGGGGCGGCTGGGGCGTGCCCGGCCGTCCTCGCTGGTGGTGTCCCGAGCCACAGTCCTGGGTTCTGGCCCTGGAGTCTTTCTCAGACAGTGGTCAGCGGCCCGGAGGTAGAGACTGTGGTTATTTTTCTACCATTCTGAAAAGCCATTTTAGAAAAAACTGACAGCTGTTTATTCATTCGGTTTCGTATCAGTTCATTGAAAGCATTTTATAAACACTGGAGGTATCTGGGGAAAAAACGGTTCTCACGGAGCTTCCATTCCAGACAGCCCCGGGTCACCCGCAAGCCGAACAAGCAGGTCACGGCCGTACACGGGAGGGACCGCTGAGGCGCCGGGGACTCAGTGTGGCCGCGGGCTGGACAGTGCGCCCGAGAAAGGCCCCAAGGCGATGGCGTCTGTGAGCCTCAGGCTTCACGTCCTTCGCTCCAGCACTTCCAGCTTTTCAGTTGCACTCGACTCCGTCAGAGAGGTGATTCGGATGAGGAGAGTGAGTTGAAGGACTTGCCAGCGGCCGTGTGGTGAGCAGAGGCCACGCTGGACGTGGAGCCCTAGGCCACTGGTCTGTCCTCTGCACAAAGCGCCCCTGTGAGCCAAAGATTGGGCCTCACAGAAAACTGGGTGTGATCTTTTAACCATACTGTTTTTTTCTTTATTGTTTGTTTTTTTGAGACAGGGTCTCGCTTTGTAGTTCAGGCTGGCCCTGAGCTCACTATGTAGCCCAGGCAAACCTCGAACTCAGCAACCCTCCTGCCTCTGCCTCCCGAGTGCTGGGATGACAGGCGTGAACCACCATGCCCAGCACTGTGGTCTGTGGTATTGATGGCTGGTGGGCGTGAGTCTCCACGCCCAGCACTGTATGTGGTTACCGGGGCTCGAACTCAGGAACTTGTGCTTGCGAGGCAGGTGCCGGAAACACTGAGCTAAATCTCTAGCCCTTAACCATACTGTTTTGAAGCTATTTTAATTACGGATGTAAAAATTAGTCTTTTAAGAATTTTTATCATACTCCAGTCATACTGAATTACACAAATTTGGCAGGAGCAATTATTTGAACAACTTTTCATTTTGTCTACTTAAATTACATACATTTTATTAAGTCACAGTTTATTAAGCAGCAGGAAACTGTTCTGTTTTGTGAAAGGCAGGTAAGGACAGAAAAGCCTGGATGGTCAGACAGCCCCATAGGAATCCATTGAATGCTCTGTGTGTGTGTGTGTGTGTGTGTGTGTGTGTGTAATTGTGACACAGTAGATCTTCGAGGTCCTTGCTCGCGGGCCGCTTCCACTGCTTGTCTTTATCCAGGTCTCACCCTCAAGAACGGGTCTCGGTTCTGGTTTGTAAAATCTCAGAGATGTGGGTGCTGTTAGGGTCCTGTTAACATGTTCAGGACGGTAAGTGGAAAAGCCACGGACGTGGCGGCTCCTCTGCCCTCTGACACGCAGGACAGTCGCCAGGCTCTCGGTGAACAAAAAGGACGATGAGTCTCATTTCTAAGAGGGAGAAGAATGAGCCATGGGGCGGTAGTTTTCTCTCCGCAATCCCAAGTATTTAATTGCGGTTTTTAAAAAAGCTCTGCGAGCGTCTTAGTGAACACTGTTCGGATCTCGTGGCACCTGCTGGCTGTAGCCTGGCATCAGTTCTCCGTGGTTCTGCTCACCTGTCCTGGCACCAGGCCTTCGGGAGCTGCCGGCAAACACAGGCGGAGTCAGGGCTCCCGGGCTGCGTTCAAGGCAGCTGAAGACGGTGCTCTTTACGGGCCCTTTGAAAAACGGCCACTTTATTAGGCAATGCGCAAGCTTACCAACATCAGGTCTGCCTCCTAGGGCTCCTGAGCCTGCCCGCCTGCCTCCCTCCCTCCCTGCTAATAAAATAAGCAATTTTCTCTGGCTGTGCCCTGTTGTTCCTGTTTACTGAATTAGAGTTTCCAGGTTTGGTAATTGGTCTCCCACAAATGCTGCAGCCACAAGTGGTTCTTGTGGCGCAGCTGCTGTGGTTCCCATAGCAACAGATGTGTTTATAGTCACCATGTTATTCAACTTGGGTCTCTTTTTTTTTTTCTTTCACCTCTGCAATTCAAGAGGAAGAAAATTGGATGGGTGAAAGGCAAAGATACTGTCATGATGAAGAATAGGGGCAATGAGAGCATTTTTAATGCTAAGAACTAATAAAGTATTCAGTACCACAGACTATGCTCACTTTCTTAGGAAAGGAGTGAAGGGAGACAGTGGTGGCTTTCCAGAGGGACGAACGTATTTTAAAATCAGGACTAAACATAGATGTTACAGTGGAGTTGGTTGTGTTTATTGTGAAGGTAAGATGTGCTCTGAGTCCTACTCCAAGCAAGACGGTGTGCGAAGACGGTGCTTTCACATCCGCCTGTAAATGTTTTCTCCCTGATCTTAAGCCCTTCGGGCTCCGACGGCGAAGGGCGCAGGGAATTGCTCAGAATGGGCGTGCCCCGAACCCCGAAGCAGAGCGGCTTCCGTTTGTCCGCAGCGCCCCGCGGCCTGGTTGTGCGCGCTCCTCCCGAGCATTACTGTAGCTTCCGCTCGGGTGCGATGACACCCAGGGTGAGAGCCTGGCCGCCAGGGTCAGGCTGGAAGTCTTTGCGCTCATTTTATGTGGAAATGGGAACCCAGGCCCCTTGTTACCCCCGAGAATGTCCTGTCGCCGACAAGTAAGCGAGTCGTAGGTGAAGACGCGCCATAGTGTCATATTTTTTTGTTTTTCCGTGAACTGGACAGGAGCTAAACTTGTGGAATTAAACCGTTGGCTGAACTAATTTTTAAGGGAGTGACCCTGGGGAGGAGTTTTGGATTTTGTTTTGTGTGGTGGGGAGGGAAGGATAAGGGCAGATTGCTGGAATATAGCCCCACTGAGAAAAGGAAGATTCAGAGGACGAGCGGATGGCAGGAAAGGAAGCCTGGAGTTTGTGCAGAGAAAGAAGCAGAGACGGGTGTTGAGGTCGTGTGTCCCGGAGCTCGGGGAGACACAGGCAGCATCTAAAGAAGGTCTCCAGGAGTACTGGTGTTTGCTGCGAGGTATTCTCCTGTGTGCTGATTTACTAACTGGCCTTAGGGAAGACCTATATTACTTTTCATTTTTTTTTTTTTTTGAGACAGGGTCTCGCTTTGTGGCTCAGGCTGGCCCTGAGCTCACTATGGAGCCCAGGCAAGCCTCGAACTCAGCAGTCTTCCTGCCTCTGCTTCCTGAGTGCTGGGATGACAGGCGTGAGCCACCACGCCTGGCACTGTGGTATGTGGTACTGATTGCTGGTGAGCATGAGTACCCCAAACTTACTGGACTTTTGATGGTTATTATACAGAAACTGTAGATTTAGAGAGAACGGATATTGTTACAGGGTGGAATATTTTAATGTATGAATGTAGTTTTCCCCTACTCACTTGAGTTTTAGCTCTTCTCCATAGTGTTTTACATTTTGCACAACATTCTTTAGGAATTAGACTTATTTGGCCACTCAGTGGTTTGAAATTTTGATGCTCTTGTAAATGGCATCATCAAAACAATCACATTTTCAGTGTTTTGTAGCTAGCATATTTGAAGGCAACTGATTTTGATATTAACCTGTATTCATTTCTGTACTTATTAATCTGACTATTTTAACTTTAGATTCTTTTTGGATTTTATATATCATTTAAAATATATGTGTTATATATCGGACTCATAGCATGTACAAATAATACTTATGATTTATATTTCTTTTCACAGCCTTACTTTACCAATTTGGAACTCGGTATGCAGTAGATTGGTGACTAGGGCTATTTCTCATGGCTTGAAATGAAGAAATGTAATGTAAAATAACATGCATTTCTTTTATATTATGTATCAGGCAAAATAGCAACTCCTAATTTGGGGACACCAGGCAGTTTTCTGCATAATTTTAGACTGCTGCATCCTGGGACATCTCTCTCGTTACTATTTTTGTTTCTAGGTGAACCTTGTTCGACGTTGTGTTAATCTTTTGGCTAGGGATGGAGTGTTTGCCTAGCATAGGGCAGGGCCCAGATTCTGTCCTTGGTGCCAGAAAACAAGTGAGTATTCTGAGTCATGTTGAATATATTGAAATTTAAATTAAGTGGCAGTTGCTTACTGTTCATTGATCTTTAAAATATTAATTACACAGAATTTTTTGAGCCAGTGGTTTCTGAATATGGTTTCATGTAAAAGCCACTTGGGAAGCTTATATAAATTGCAGAGGCTGAGCCCTACTCCAGGCCACAGCCATCAGGGTGGCTGAGGATAAGACCTAGCCAGGAGCATTGCTTTTCTTTTTGTTTGTTTGTTTGTTTATTTATTTATTTGAGACAGGATCTCTTTTTGTAGTTCAGGTTGGCCCTGAGCTCACTATGTAGCCCAGGCAAGTCTTGAACTCAGCAATCTTCCTGCTTCTGCCTCCAGAGTGCTGGGATGACAGGCATGAGCCACCACACCCGGCTGCTATTATTTTTTAAATTTAGCATTTCTAGCACACTGATCCTAGCACACAATCAGGGGTCAATACTGTTTTAATTCCTGTTTTGTGGCAGGATCTTAGCACTTGAAGGAGAACTACATGAATCCTTTAATGCCTTTACATTTGTTGCAGGTCAAAGCAGGATTGAGAAATGATAAATACTTATAAATGTTGCTGTTGATAGATTTGTGTGTGTGTGTGTGTGTGTGTGTGTGTGTGTGCGCGCGCGTGCTACTGGGCTTCAAACTCATAACCTTGTGCTTACAAGGCAGGAGGAGGCTGTGGCACTGAGCTAAATCTCTGGCCCAGTTGATAGATATTTGAAGTTTCAAAATTAAGCAAAACAACCTGTAAATAAGAAAGCTATTGTAAAAGGCAGTGTCTTTTCAACAATATAATAATTGAATTGGATGATGTAATTGCAACAATAATGATAATTATTTACGTGAAATGTTTGTTTCAAAAGTGATTTTCTTCCTAAAACTTCTCCATATCATTTTGTTCCCTATATTATTGTCTGTAATCAGATCAAGGTGTTCAGTTCCTTTCTCCCAGTAACAGTAATAATCTGTATTTTATTTCTACTTAATGTCAGGAATAGAGGAAAACATGTTTTGTAAACTATCATTCTCTGTATCAGGCTTTCCCAGTTGTCACATGGTTGGGGAATTAAACATTCATGAGCATCAGAAGCCTCTGCTGGTTGTTTCTTTTACTTCAGGGAGATTTTATGATGAGTAATTAAGCCAAAACTGTTAGAAGCTCTTCATAAGGATTCTTTTCAGCAGAGACTTTTGATATAATCACAGTCTGAAAATTAGACTTACTTTAATCAAGTTGATCTAAAATCAATTATATCCAACAGCACAGAACAAACATCTCAGACTCAGTTAGCTTGGAACTGAGAATTCATGCAAAGTAGGTGCCAGTCTAAATGAGTTGATGTCAGAGCCTCTCTGGTGTTTCTAGGTCTTGTGAGCAATGTTGTCTTGGACAAATGGCCAGAAGGACACATCCCTGAATGTCTGATTTGCCGTGGGAAGGAAGATCCATGAGACTTCAAAGATTCTGGTTTTATTTCCCATAGGAGCTCTAAAATACCTGCATTTGTTACTTGTCTCTATGGAGGACTGGTTCCAGCATCCCCAGGCGTAACAAAAGCTGCAGATGGTTAGTTCTTTATTTAAAATGCATGGTGTTTGCCTATAACCTACGCAGCCCTTGCATATAATTTGAACCGTCTCTAGATTACTCGAAATACCTAACATAATGTAGATGCTGAGGAAGTAGCTGTTACCGTGTTTTGTGTAGAGATGCATAAGAGAAGAATTGCCTGTACTGGTTCAGTCCAGGTGCGGCCCGCGGGGGTGTTTCCAGTCTGCAGCTGGTTGAACTTCTGGCCGGTGTCCGCGTCTCGGCTCCAGGGCTGCTCAGGTGAACGGAAGGCTGCCTGGACGCCGCTGTCCGGGGAGGGTCCAGCGCTGACCCTGGCTGTGCCCTCCCAGGGACCCCGACTGCAGGTGGCTGCTTGGCCCCGCCCCTCTGTTCACTCCGCATGTGTTGTTCCCTTATTTGTTTTATTCTTGGACATTTATGACTAATCTCTTTGAAGAAGCAAGGAAGTTTTATGTAACTTAGCATTTGCATGTCCTTCTAAAACATCTTTATATATTGCTCACTGGGTGGGGTAACTGTTAAAAATCCTTCCCTTTGCCTCTCTTTCTGTAACTTATGCACCGTTTCCCTGCCTTTTCTATTCTTCCTCCTTATTCTCTGTGACGATAATGCACTGTGTCCCTGAAAGTAGTCCTTCTCTATCCCAAACTCTGGCAATCACCATTTATCACTTGTTTCTGTTATACAAGTCAGGTCCCCCGAAGCTTGGGGAATTCTCTGTCTATAGTTTTTTTCCATATGACATTTCCCCCATAGCAAAAACCCCTGTAGCACTCTGCAGAGAGGATCACGTACATATGTACACATGTGTATGTGTACCCATGTGTAAAACATGCATACAGGCATGCACACACACATACATGTTTGCTCCCTGGAGTCCCTTTGCTTTTGCAACCCAAGTGAGGTTTTTGCTCGTTTTCTTCCTGGCTTGTCTTGGAATCAACACATTTATACTGCATTCAGTTTTCTCTCCTTTAAGAGACAGCACACAGCTCTCCGTGGCAGCGGCAGAGACCCTGACATGGTGGCTGATAGTTATCAGGGCACGAAAGGCTGTGAACAGCTTCACATGCTGGGAACAGACCAGGGCGTCTCCTGCCCTTTTTCTGTGGAAACAGGGATCAAACTCGGGACCTTGCACTTGCCGGGCAGGTGGCAGAACCACTACGCTACACCCCCGCTCCCCACCTCCAGGTCCGGTCCTCTGTGCACACGGGACGTAGGGAGACGCCAGCCGGCTGAGCGGGGATGGATGAGCTGGCCGTGTGCCCCGGACGGCCCGCTTTTCATGGGGCCAAGTCCCATGTGGTGAGGCGTCTTGGGGCGCTCAGTCAGGAGTCACTTCGTGTCACTCGTGGTTATTTTTGTGCTGAACGTCGAACTCAGGGCCTTGGGCACTAGGCAGGTGCTCCCACTGGGCCGCATCCCTTCCTGCCGCTCATTTTCAGTCCTCCGTAGCCTCCTGAGCAGCGCGCTTAGGGCCCCCAGGGCTCGGGACGTTAGTCTCTTTAATCCTCGGCACGCAAATGCCGTCCATGTGTCCCCGAGGTTTCCAGCTGTCCTTCACTCTCCTTGCGGCCGGCGGCCAGGCGGGAGGGGCGTTTCCTTCCTTCTTGGTAGCTCGAGGGCGAGGCCGCCGTTTCAGGAGACCGTCTTCTGTCTTCTGCGCGCAGTCCGTGCAGGTTCAGTCTGCAGCCGGCCGGCTCCGAGACGGGGCACCAGGGCGAGGCACATGGCCGTGGGGGGCGGAGGGGGCCCCGGGGCGGAGGAGGAGACACACTGTGCACTTTACGGGCAGTTTACCGTGTGCCAGTTACACTTCAATAAAGCTAGAGAGGGATGCGAAGGATCGCTAAGTCTGGGTGTGATGGCGCAAGCCTGTAATGACAGCACGTGATAGGCTGAGGCAGGAGGATTGCTTTGAGTTAAAGGACAGCCAGTCTGAACTACATAGTGAGAACCTGTCCCAAGAAACCAAAAAAAAAAAGAAAAGAAAAAAAGGAAGATCCATTAAATATCGAGGCCTTCGAGGACTCAAAACTAACTGCCACTCTACCTACCCCTCAACTTCCAGGAAGAGGAACGGGCCCTGTCAACCCCTCCGCTGAGCCCCGGGACGCGGGAGAAGAAGACTCAGGCTGTGGCCTCGCGCGTGACCACAGAGAACTTGGTGAGGGGCACAGTGGACCCGGCAGAGGCGGAAGCCGGGAATGACCCCCGGTTTCGAGGATGGCTGTCAACAGTGGAGTGCCCGCCGTCAGAGCCGGGAGCATCTCTGAACAGCATCTCTCGGGGCTCGCGGGAGGCGCTGCGGTCAGCAAGCATGTCGGGTGTCGCTGAGGGCAGAGCTGAGGGTCAGCGCGCCTGAAGGTCACAGGAGCGGGGAAACGGGGGGGCAGCGGCGGAGGGGGCCCTCCCTTCCCCGCCGGCTGAACACCCCGCAGGCTCCTCTCGGCTGAGGTGGCCGGGCTGACGCCGCTCGCTGCTCCCTTCCGCGGGGCCGCGGCCCACTTCTGTCTGCAGTGCGTGCCGCGTACGAGCTTGTGCCTGGGCGATCGTGCCTGGGGCTTTACTTCCTGGGCAGCGCCAGCGAGCACCACATCTGGCTGCGGTGGGCAGGCTGGGACGCTGTGCCCCGGACTCGCCCGGTGTGACAGGGAGCGCAGCGTGCCTTGTGCCCTCCTCGGCCGGCAGCGCCTTCCGGAGGTGAGTCGCAGGAAAGTGATAAAACGGGCATTTGGGCGCTGCTGACAGACTGTGACAGGGGCTACTTTTTTTTTTGGCAGTATTAGGAATCGAATCTAAGGCCTCCACGCCGAGTTGCCCAGGTGAAGCTTGAACTTAAGATCTTCCTGTACCTGCCCCAAAGTGCTGGGCTTTCGGGAATGTCCTACCACTGCCAGTGGCCCGGGGCGGGCCACCGTGCCCAGCAGTGGCTGGTGTTGCCTCGCAGTACAAGACAGTACTAGATGAGGATCAGAAGTGGGCTAAGACGGGTAAGCACTGGTGTGCCTTTCCAACTCTGTCTGTCTGTCTGTCTGTCACTTGTATTCCTGGACGTCAGATCATCACAGGAGGAGTCAGCGTGCCAAATTTCAGCCGGGGAGCACCGCCCAGCAGGGCAGTGCGGCCTTCACCAGACTCTGGAAGAGTGAAAGATAAAGCTGTGCTTTGCTCTCCCCTTGAGACCGAAGGCTGCGTGTTTCAGTGACTAGAATGAACCACTTTGACCGATGCCAGAGGAGCCGGATGAACGTGCCTGCCGCGTTCTCCTCTTTGCCACGCTCTCTGTACTCAGTCATTTGGAAGATAATAGGTGTGAAACTGTTGTCTTCACAGTTTCCAAAGCTTTATCTCTCAGTTGTTCGCTTTTCTTCAAGGAAAAAATGATGCCAGGCAGCCGCGATGCAAGCTTCATTTTACAAAACCTAAAAGACTTGAATATCATTACCTTTCAGCTGGGAAGAATGACACAGTAAAACAGATAACGACTTACTAATGTCTTGATCAGATTTTTAAATAAAGCCACATGACTAAAGGAGAAAGTCTATATCATTTTAAAGACAGAGTCTGAAGTTAGAGTCTTTGTTTATTAACTGTGTGGACTTTGAACAAGTTATTCAACCACCGTCTGAGGTGTAAAGTTGTGAAAGTAAGTTCTAGTGCCTCAAAGGATAGTATGAGAATAACAAGGGCCAGACCTCTAGCTGGCCTTTCGCCCGGGCCCCTCGGAAGGGGGTTCTCTGAACCTTGGAAATTTCCCAGCTGGCCAGAGGGGCTTAGATTCACTGGGCGTGGTCGTGGTGCTGAAGGTCCTTTGCCATTCGTCGTAGGTCCCTGGACTGCACCCGAGTTTGCCCAGCAAGGGGACGCGTGGTGAGGCCCTGAGTGGCGTCAGGACCGATCATGCCAGGGAGCAGCCATACAATGAGAAGTTTGGGGCGCTGAGTCTTGTGGCATTTGCCTGACGTCCTGACCTGCGGGAAGGGAAAGAAGCCTGGTGCTGTGTTCATGTGAAAGATAATGGAGTCAGTCACGCTCATGTAATGAAACGGCTGTAAAAACACAGGACGCCTGGATCCGGGCTGTCCCTGGCTGTCTTCGTCCCCTGATGAGCTCAGTGGGTGTCGCACGGTTTAGGATTTCACCCCGATTTTGCCCTGCCGGTCTCCTTTTGGCTGGTTCCTCTTTGCATCTGTATAATAAGACAGTCCTGAGTATGGTGACTTTCTCCATTGTTGAAATGGTTTTAGAAAATCACAAAAATGGATGGGGTTCCGTGTCCTTGGTCAGAATCGTGGGTGGACAGAGCCCCTGAGCATGAGGCCAGGATGTGAAGCGAGGACAGCGTGGGGGGCCGTGTGTGCCGCCCGAGTCCAGCCCCTCAGGTGTTGATGACCGTGAATACATGGAGTAGTCCCCAGCTCACGGTACCGTTCTGGGGAAGCCAGCTAATTAGGATTAAGCTGTGGAATATTATTCACAGAAAACAGAAACATGTGTATAAGAACACGCCCAAAAGGCGGTCTTGGATGACCATCCACTTACTGTATTTTAATGCCGGAAGGGACTTGGAAATCACGCAGTCTGAAGGGATTCTGACGGAGCTTCCTTAGATCCAGTGGTCGTGTTAGGGCAGAAGCTGAACCTGAAACGTGCCCTCACTTTCCCGGGTTTAAAGCGGGACTGGGGACTGGCTGGTCAGGGCCGCGTCTCGGCAGAAACCCTGGGGGAGGCGGCTCCAGCACGTCCGCGGCTTCTCTGACAAGTCTTTCCTGTTCTTTCAAGGCCGGACCCTCGTGTCTCTGTGGGAACCACGTGATTTCGGCTCGGTGGCCTCAGTGGAAGGGCAGCAGGACCCCGCTGACCCGAGAAAGTCGGTGAGGTACTCGCTTCTCAGCTCTGGGGACCTGGAGATTTCTCGTTGGCCTTGTGACCTGAAGGTTTGGCACGGAGGGCAGGGACGGCCCGGCTGCGGGATCCGGGGTCAGGAGAGGGACAGAGGACACGCAGAGGCAAAGCGGTTTGGTAACCGGGGCTCCTGGCGTTGGGGCCTGGCCCCCACCTCTGAGGGGTTCATTGTCATGCTCCTCTCTTGGGTTTTACGAGACGCTCTTAGTACACTAAGTTCCCCTGTTTGTTTATGCTTGTTTGGACCCTTTATCAGTTGCACATAATAGTTTGACTTAGCAGCTCCTTGAGAAGCTCTTACTGGAAGGAGCTACAAGGAAAGGTACTGTCAGCCATGATCGCGCTGGTGAACCCAGGGACTGAGGAAGAGGCCTGGGGGGCACGAGAAGCCGAGGCGCAGGGCAGGGCGGGGCTGAGACTGCCCGGGGCACCGGGGCACCCTCGCCTGCAGACGAAGCCTCAGTGTCCTCCGTGGAAATCGCTGGGCTCCTTCGAACGTCGAGAGGAAGAATCCGGCGAGGGAGGCAGGGGACAGTTCTGCCATCTTGTTCAAGACAAAACTGGCTTTAGCAATAAACATGCTGTCCCGATGCTGTTATAAACTATAATGAAGCTGTTTGTGGTAAATAGAAGATCAGACAGGATCCTACGCCGGTGGCTGTGCTGAATCACGAATAGCCTTTGTACCAAGAGTGCTGTTATTTGTGGGGAAAACCAGGCCCGTCACGGGGCTTGTGCCCCACTGTGCGTGTGAGAGCAGAGAGGCAGCTCGGGCCTGGCGAGCGTGCCGGGCTGGCGTCAGCGCTGCGGAGGGAGGTTCCCAGGCCACCCCGCGGCTGGAGCGGGCTCCGTCCTGCTGTGCTTGCTGAGAGACAGGGTCAGACAAAGCCGAAGGGGCTGCTTCCCTCGGCCCCCGGGCAACAGTAATGGCCAGAAGAGTGCAGTTCTCATTTTCATCTTCATAGGAACTTCTGCCATGCTATTTTCTACTTTCTTAAAAAGTAGGCCAGGGCCGCAGGGTTAGCTCAGTGGTTCCAGCACCTGCCTTGCAAGCGCAAGGTCCTGAGTTTGATTCCCGGTGACCACATACAATGCTGGGCGTGGAGACTCACGCCCACCAGCCATCAATAGCACATACCACAGTGCCGGGCGTGGTGGCTCACGCCTGTCATCCCAGCACTCGGGAAGCAGAGACAGGAGGATTGCTGAGTTCCAGGCTTGCCTGGGCTACATAGTAGGCTCAGAGCCAGCCTGAATTACAAAGCGAGACCCTGTCTCAAAAAAAAAAAAAAAAGTAGGCCAGAAATATGAGGTTCTGTGACTGTGGAGATATTGTAGAGTGGCAAATGTCACTTTTTGCTCTCAATTTAAATAATTTCATTAGTGCATATATCTATCTAATACATGACATATATTATTCATCAGGAGAAGTTCGCATATGCACACAACACACAGTAACTCTTTCAATTTGCCTCTCGACCCCTTCTATCTATCTCTTCGTCTCCTTCCCATCTGCAAAAATCGATTGGCTTTGTTTTGCTCTTTATGTTATGTATGCTTTGTCTTTCTTATGTAAGTGAGGCCATGGGATATTTAAGCTTGTGTGTTTGACTTATTTCATGTAA
>PVIC010016032.1:0-34438 GCA_004025085.1 Thryonomys swinderianus | reverse complement strand
AAAAATGAGAATTAACTTGTGGCATATACTGGTACAAATTTCCCAATGTTATATGTGATTTTGAGATGTATATAAATTGTACCAATAAAGAATTCAATTAAACAAAAAAAATAAAAATTAAAAAGTAAAATGAGTCCTCTTTTCAGAAATGCTAAATAAATAAGTAAATAAGTAAAATTAGAGTCTCTTTCCTTAAGACCCAATTAAGAATCAGTAATAACTGAACCAGAGGCAGTTTGACCAACAGCTGTTCATCTACATTCAGAGTGACATTTCTCTTGACTATTTTAGTTGATTAGGGCTGCCGTACCAAATCACCATGGACTAGGAGATATAAACACTAGGAATTTATTTTTCACAATCTGCAGACCAGAAGCAAGATCAGGGTGCCATCTTGGGTTCGGGGGAAGTCCCTCTCTCAGGTTGTAGGCAATCACCTTTTCTTGATGTGTTTTCACATGGGCAAAAAAACCCAGATAAGATTCTCTAGGGTATTTTTCATTAGGACACTAATTCCACCCATCAGGGCTGCACCTGATCTAATGACTTGCCAAAGTCCTCACTTACCTCCTAATACCGTCACCTTGGAGATTACGACCTCAACAAATGAATCTGGGAAGAAATACAAACATTTCACCCATAATCACTGTTGAACCTACATGTAGTATTTGATTCTCCTTTCCATTAAGATAACTTTCCTTGGACATTTCTGGGTCTCTTGTGATGTTACTAAACCCTAGGGTAAGCAAAAATTGTGTATACTGTATAAAGTTGCATAATTCCACACTCTCGTTGTAGAGAGAGTAAACCCATTTAAAGGCTGAGGTCAGTCACTGGTCTACTAATTACTCAAAGAAGAAGTAGGTCTGTCAGGAACTGAAAGTACAGGCAAGGGTACTGGGGCTTACTTTTTGCTGTGAGTTATCTGTCAGAAAAGCAACCTGCAGTAGGACAAGAAGGACTGAAACAACTGTGCAATCCAGTTGCGGTGCAGGCTCAGTGATCCAGACTTAAACCATTATAATCAGATGCACACCCATAAACACATGCCAAGGCCCAGAGCCAACAAGTGCATTCCAAAAGCCAGGGCACCAGAGCCACAGGATGGTTCAGCAGTAAGCCAAGCTGATTCAACACTGAAAGCAAGAATCAGATATCAAAGCCCAGGACTGTCTCAAGTCAGGCCAAACCCAATAGTCCACATGCTGGCCATAAAGAACAACACTTTAAAAGGAGATCGCAAGCAGGGAATAATCCTGTAGCCTCTGGGTTACATAAAATACCTCTATTAATTTCCACTTGTCTTCCCTTTGAGTTTAAGAAAGTCCTTTTTTACCCTTTCTCTGCTGTGTGAAAAGGAGTGTTGTTTAACTGAGTGTAGATTACTAACAGAGAAAGCCCTGGGAGCCATGGTGGTGACAATGGTCATTGTAGTGGAGAATCCCAAGAGAAAAGCAAAACGGGAAAACATTTCACAGTAGACTGGTCATGCCGCCTGACACACCTCTGACCTCTCCACTCTGAAGCTCTGATTCTCCACTAAGAATTTAGGGAGCTTGTGACTTGTTTCATAAGCAGAAATAATTCTCTGCAGTCTACAGGAAACGCAAATTTGAATGCCTCAGGCAGGAAACAAGTTAGAACAGGAAGCTGAGTAGTAACACAGTCCAGATAGCAGTGCAAACTGAGGGAGGGGTCCTGAGGAACTAAGATAATAGGATATGTATCGGGTCACAGTGATGAGGAGGTAGAATAATGTTACAGACTAGCTATGCAAAGCCATCTCCTGTTTCCCTTGGGCACATGGTTACATTAAGGTTCTGCAGTTACATGTGGCCACCTGACTTGGTTGACTCAGAAGGAACGGAAGTGATGCGCTTCCTCCCTCAGGCACTGGTCTTCACCTCTCCAGAACAGCTTTAGAAGCCAAGTCTGGAAGGTAACACGGACAGAAGGAGCTTGAGTCCCTGTATCTCTGCTGGCGAACATGACCAGGGGATGGGAATAGCCACCTGAACTATGCTTTCCCATGTGGTGTTAAGCAATGGAGATTCAGGTGTTCATTTATGACAGCCACTTGTCCACTTGTCTTACCTTACAATTGTTTTTATAAATTACAGGGCCCATACAGTAGGGATGCTCAGAAAAGCCATACACAGAGCAGTCAGCATCAAGGGCCAAGGCTGCTGTTTGTTGCCCCATCTGAATGCTCCCCTCTTTATCCACCTCTTGGCTCATCTTCTAGTCACAGTCAAGTGTCTTGGCATAGCAGTGTACGCGTATCTTCTCCGCTTCCCCATTTCTCATATTTCTTCCTTCTGTACAATTTGGGATACTCCCCCACCCTGCCAGAACTACCTATAACCTCGCAGCTATCAAATCCAACCAAACACTTCTCAGTCCTTAGGAGTGACTTAATATGCAGTAATATACAATTTAAGAAATGTTACATTTTTATGTTCTCCCTCCAAATCCACCAGTTTCTGTAATCTCCTTCCTAGCAGGAATAGGGGAAGTCCAAACTCAACCATTGTTGAGGTTCATTTCCCATGTCCTTAGTTACACAAAGGTCAAGGTTTGCAACAGCACAGAACACTGTGGCGAGAGCTCTGAAAGTCTGCAGCGGCATCCATCTTGTCCATCCTTTCAGGGGCAAGAAGTTTCCCTGACTCCATTTTAAGCTTGACACCACTGCGCTAGCTTTGCGCTGCTGGATAGACACCCTTGCCATCTAGCCATGGAGTTTAAGGGGAGAATCCCCCAGCTTCAGTGTATTTCCCTATCTTTTAGAACTCTTCTCTTGCTAACTATTGCACTCCCAATTTCATAGTCTCCTTGAAACTTTCTCTCTTCTCAAAAAAACTCAGTTATTCTACAGTCCCAGGGGAGAAAAAAAAAAAATCTTTGATCTCTAATTTCAAAAATCTGTGCTTGGGCTTGGGAAAGGTTAAAACATCTTTCACCAGTCCATTCATTCATAAATAAAAGCCTCAACAGGGTGCACGGGGCCCTTTTTAAAAAATCTGTCTGTATCTGTCTGAGGCTTATAATTTCCCCCCCTTGCAAGTCTCTCCTCCTTTGAATTTTATGAACATTCCATGTTAGTTTTCTTTCATTCTCTTGGATACTATTCCTTGGTTCTCTTTGCTTTGCCTATCCCTAAATCAATGATATTCTTTTCCTGTTTATTCATAGAAGCATGTTGAAAAATTTAGAATTCTTCTGGTATATGTTTAAGAGGCTATCTAAATATTTTTTCCTAAGTAGTTCCAAAAAATGAATTTTCTGGTATATATCAAGTATCAGTATTTCAAAATACTACAATTATATCATTCTTTTTGATAAATCTAATGGAATCTCTTAAAAAACTCATGACACTGTCCTACTGTCATCTGGATTTAAAAATACTTGAACAAAAAAAAATACTTGAACAAGCTCCTTTTGGGGGGGCAGTTGTCATTTCATCTGGCTTATTTCCCCCTTTGATATCATATTTTCTTCCCACAGAATTTAACTATAGTGTACCTTTCACGTTTTTATTGATCATGATCTTAATTCTCTGGGGAAAAAAATTTTTTTCTACATTCCCAGCCTCCCTTCCAGGAAAGAAATCATTAAAGTTTTCTTGGTTTGCCATTGCTACAAACCTTTAAATGTTAACTATTTCTTTTTTTTTCTTTCTTTTTTTTCTTTTTTTTTGAGACAGGGTCTCGCTTTGTAGTTCAGCTGGCCCTGAGCTCACTATGTAGCCCAGGCAAGCCTCAAACTCAGCAATCCTCCTGTCTCTGCCTCCCGAGTGCTGGGATTATAGGCGTGAGCCACCACACCCAGCATGTTAACTATTTCTTGAAGCGTGTATTTTATCATAATGATTATTAGCACACAGTGGGTAAAATATATTTATAAATACTTTAACTTCAATACATAATTATTAAATATAACAGCAAAGTTTCACATCAACCTTATTATAACTTACATCCAAAACAATTTGTCCATTGTAAGTGGACATTTTGATGAGTTTGGGGAACCGTATTCAGTGATGTAACCACCACCACAAAACATCACCTCAATCCCAAAAGTTTCCTCTTGCCTTTTTGCAGGTTACACCCAGCCCTACTCCCAGCCAAGCAATGAGCTGTTTTCTGTAACTGCTGTTGTGCTATTAAAAAGTAAAATTTTCCAGACACCGTGGTTTACCCCTGTGATCGCAGCACTCAGGAGTCCGAAGCAAGTTCAAGACCAGCCTGAACTCCATAGTGAGACTCTCATTTGGAAAGTCCTCTCTTCACTGATGTAGGTAGAGATATAGAGACATAAAGTGGATGCATATCTTTATCTGCATCTATTTTTCCTATAGTAAAGGCTTTTATCTTGTGGATAAGGAAGCTAAATAAGACTGAGATCAAGTAGAAGTTTTAAAACATGTCAGAAACATATGGGAAACAAAAGATTGATTCTCCGCCTTGACTGGGTTGGACAGAAATCTCCTAAATAAAAATTAACATAAGGCTATACATAGGAGCCAAACTAAGGTTCAGGTAAATGATACAAAGTATATTTTTTACTAATGTTAATAAAGAGTAGGATAGATTTAAAATCTATATAAAGGAATTGTGTCTCATTTCTTTGTAGAAATATGAAAACTTTAGAAGTTAACTTACTGGGAAACAAGTTAATCCAGAAAATTTAAGATTCAAAATCATTTGGCCAATAACTGCCAATTTAAGGGTTGTTTGGCCAGAAACAAATTTAGATGTGTAACTTCCTTGGCTTCCTTCCAGTGATTTAATTCTCCACAAAAGAAAAATAATATGGTTTTCCCATTCTTTTATGCATTGTATTTTCAACACACTCACTGAATATACTTTTCCTGTCCAACATCAGATGTTTGTGGGTTGTGGGTAAAAAAACAGTGTGTTAAATTCTACAAATCATGAACAAGTATTGTTTGTTTAAATGCAAAGTAAAGGCACATCTTGGGAGTAGTTTGAGTTCTCATATAATCTAAAATATGTAGAATCTTATCTTTCACAAGTATGCCAAGCAAGTGATCAACCAAGTCTTTTTTTTTATTGGTACATTATATATATACACATCACAATGATATTCCACATTGAAAATTTGTACCAGTACATGACACAACTTAATTCTCATTTTTCCCCCTCCCCTACCTACCCTGCTTCCCCCGACCCCTATATACACAAGCATTGTTTCCTTTTTTACCCTCAATTTTTTCTTTCTTCATTATTTATCCCTAAACCCCATTACCCTTTGAATATTTACTATTTCACAGTATCAATCATGCATTCTAGAACACATTTATAACTTCAGTTTCTCATACCAGAGAAAATATATGATATTTACACATCTGTGACCTATTTATTTCACTTAATATGTCCTGAAGGTACATCTATTTGAGTATAAATGATTCAATCTCATCATTCTTTATGGCAGAGTAATACTCCATTTTATAAGATGCTCACTCTTTTTCCCTCTCTCATCTTTGGATCTTATGCATTGTTTGCTGAGATGTCTATATGTTTAGTGTACATCTTCACATGTAAATCAAAACTTCCATTTTAGTTACATCTATTATTCTCGATTCCATCTGAAGTGGTTGGTATATTTTTAGGATCTGGGTACTTAACCCCAAGCTTTTGTTGGTCAATAATGAATGAAGCTTCCTTTGTTTTGTCTGACAATTCCTCAGGTAAAAATGTGGTAAATGAATAAGTGCATCCTGAGTAGGGACTAGATGTATTCCAGTTAAACCAATTTCATACTTGAAATCTTTAACCTGAGAGTGATGATGCAGGATGAAGAAGCACAAATCCAACTTTAAGGGAACCAAAGTGAATTAGAGGGTCATCAGAAGCCTGTAGGTTCAGGTCCCCTGATTTCATTTCTGAAGTTGGAGCAGATTATAGTTAGTGGTAGGTCCTTCTCTGACACCTGAAGTCACTGAGCTGAGGACCTGAAGTTCAGGCATATTTATAGCTAAAAGGGTGAGAGGGAATTCATACTGATTTTCCCATTTCTGCCACAGTGTCCTGGCTTCACTTATTTCTGTCTTACTCAGACTACAGATAGAAATCATGTGCCATTTATTCCCTTCTTTGCACACTAAATAAGATCAAGGAAAGTTCAATGTACCAATAAGACATAGGGCATTATCAATGTCTTTAAGTGTAACTATTTAGAACACCATGAGTACAAAACTAATGCTTACTGCAAAAATAAAATTCAGACAGTGGTACAATAAAAAGCCAAAATTCTACTATGTACAACTTTTTTCCATATAAGAATCCTTTGTTAGGAGTTTAAGGTAAAAAACAAAACTGTTTGAGGTGAATTATTCCATATCTGTTTCTGCACATTTATATACACACAAACAGTATATTACTTTTTAAAACACCTGGTTTGCCATTCAGATTAGGCAACTCTCATTACTATGATCAAAATACCTGACAAACCCCAACTTAAAGGAAGAAAAAAAAAATCTGTCAGTTTGCTGCAAGACAGAAACATCATGGCAAACCAGGCGTGGTGGTTCACGCCTGTAATCCTAGCACTTGAGAGGCTGAGGCAGGAAGCTTGCCTCAAATTCAAGGCCAGCCTGGACTAATGGTGGTTCACGCCTGTAATCCTAGCACTCGAGAGGCTGAGGCAGGAAGCTTGCCTCAAGTTCAAGGCCAGCCTGGACTACATAGCAAGAACTTGCCTCAAGAAACTTAAAAAAAAAAAGAAAGAAACATCACAGGGCAGAATTGCGTGGTACAGGAAAGCTGGTCATCTCATCACATTGAGGAGGCAGAGAGCAAGAAGATCCAGAGACAGCAGAGGGAGAAGAATATACCCTTCCAGCTTCCTACAGGCCCTACCTCCTAACATCACAACTAGTAGATTCATTGATTGATGAGGTTAGCACACCATGATCTAATCACCTTCCAAAAGAAACCCATACATAGCTTTTTGTGGGACTTTTTGATCCAAACCATGACACCACTTATATTATTCCATTATCTAGATTTTCATTTTACAGTATACTTTAGAGCTCATCTTGTGTCATTATATATAGATTAACCTCATTTTTTAAATAGCTGAAAATTTTTCTAGAAACAACATTTTATTTCATTACTCCTCTCTTAATGACTATCTAGGTTGTTTGCAATACACTGATACTACAAACAGAAGAGCAAGAGGCATCCTTGGACATATCTGCCAAGATATCTGCAGGGAAGATGCAGGAAGAATCATTAGATACTTCATTTAAATTTGGATAGAATCATACTGCAATTAATGATTGCCTTTCCTTTTTGGTCTTTTGCTTTTAAGCCACAAAAGAAAATCATAAACATTTCAAAGTAGGAGAGTTTATGACAATGTTTGGAAAGCACTTTGTCCTTGAAGAAGGAACAAAATCTTCCCTGAGCTCCAGGGCCTTTGACGTCCTTGACTCTATTTGTTAAAAGCCAAACACACCCTGAATTAGTCATCTATTGCTGCGTAACAAACAACTCCAGACTCAACATCTTAAATAAAAAATATTTATTGTCTCGTAATTTTTGAGGGTCAAGAAGCTGGGAGCAGCTTAGGTAGGTAAATGAGGCTGGGGCCACTCATAAGTATGGACTTACAGGCTTGTACCTACCGGGTCCACAGGCCCGACGCACCCTTGATCCAACTGGGCTCCGAGGATCTGCCTCCGGGCTCACTTGCTTGGCCTGTTGGTTTACAGGAAGCTCCAGATCCTCACCACATGGGCCTCGCATGATTTGCTCATAACAAGGCTTTCCACAGAGCAAGTTACCAAGAGAGTGACCGAGAGTCCAGGACAGGAGCCAAGAAAAAGCCATTTACTTTCACTTCTGCAGCATGTTATTGGTCATACAGATACTTGGGAGGGCTGCATGAGCGTGACTCTGAGCAGATGTGGCTCCCTTGGAGCTCGCACCCTCCAACCACTGTGCCTACAACACCCCACACCCTCCCCCCAGTGACCCTCTCTTCCTCAGGTAAGAGCCACCTACGTCAGAACAAGGAAGTAGGAAGTGCCAAAGGGGCGTACTTAGGTCAAACTTCTCCCTAATAGCAGCACTCCTGCACCCTGCTGCTTCCTGTGAATGCATTAGTGACAAATTTAGGGAAGTCATTTCTGCTTTATCTGAGCTCTTCAGGAAAGAAGAAGTGACAACAATACTCATCTGTTTAACAGTAGATTTTTTTCTCTGTGCTTAAGAATTTCAGTATTTTCTGATATTGGATAAAGTAAACTTATAATTTTTTCTGATATATTTACAACTTAGCCTAGTGCTAAAGCTTTTAATACTTTCCAAACATTACTATAATTAATTATTTAATTTGTTGCATGCCAAAGACCTGCTAATCTCAGATAAGGCTATTTAATGTGAAATGGGAGAAGTGGGGAAGATGCCTAAAATGATAATAATTTTATTGGTACAGTTTGAATACTTTTAACACAAAAATCTAAAATCCAAAATGTCCCCAAATCCTAAATGCTGGCATGATACTGCAAGTGATTCCACATCATAAGATTTTGTTTCCTGCATAAAATTATTTAAAATATATATAAAATTACCTATGGGCTACATGTATAAAGTCTGTATGAAATAGGAATTTCCAGTTTAGACTTGGGCCCATTCCCAAGATATTTCATTATATATATATATGCAAATATCCCCAAGTTAAAAATGAACTGAAACCTGAAATACTTTTATTCAAAGCATTTAGAACAAGAAGCACTCAATGTGTCTTAATTATGAAGGTCTTGGTGCTTTACAGTCACTATCTTCAATCCCCATAACCAGCTGGTGAGGGCAGACATCACAATTCATTATTTTCCGGGTGGAGAAACTGGTGTTGACCAAGAGCAAGTAAAGGTAAATGCAAAGCCAGGATGGAAGGCAGGTCTGTCTGAATTCGGCCTCTGATCCTCACCACGACATGGCTATGGCCGACTCTGCAGACCACAACAACAACAACAAGAGAATAGAAACGTAGAATGTAGAAAGGAAAAAAGGACAAAATTATTAGAACCCTCGAAAATAGAAGAAACAATCATTTTAATCCCGAGGAACTAACTATGAAACCAAAGCTCTCCTCAAATTGATCGTGAAACTTACAAAATTATGTAGCTGGTTTACTGAATAATTTGGGTTATCTCGACATCAAGAATTGTGTACCAGCCACTCAGAGGAAGCAGCTGTCTGTCTGCGTGAAATCCAATTGATCTTAAGTGCCAGCTTCTACCCTGTGCTCCCTCGATCCAGTTCAACACAGTCCTCCCTTTATTCACTTCCCTTCAAGCTCTGAGACCTTACTTACCCAATCTTTTAGGATTTTGAGTCCACATTTATTCTAGCCCTAAATTTCTAAAACTGACAATAATTATTATGTGTACCAATCACAGTTTTGGGCTAGAGGTTTGGAAGTGAAGCAGAGTCTGCTATGCAATCCGGGCTGACCTTGAACTCACTACGTAGGTCATAGCTCCGGGTGCCTGTGAACTCAAAACAATCATCCTGCCTCAGCCTTCCAAGAACAGAGATGACAGGTAGGCACCACCACTCCCAGCGGTTTGGGGCCTTTTAGCAACATGATCTCACTTCATCACTGTAACACCTCTTCACAGGTGAGAAAAGCAGGGATCAAATGACTCTCCAATGTCAAAGTTTTCAGTAAGAAAGCACAGTCAAAGCCCTTGCTGGCTCCAAAACCGATGTTCCTTGTACCATGACATCTAGCCTCCTTTCAAGGATTAGGTACACAAAAACCAAGAAGTGCATTTATTTTATATTTTATTTTATTTTACTTTACTTTATTTTATTTTATTTTTTTGAGACAGGGTCTCGCTTTGTAGTTCAGGCTGGCCCTGAGCTCACTATGTAGCCCAGGCAAGCCTCCAACTCAGCAATCCTCCTGCCTCTGCCTCCTGAGTGCTGGGATTACAGGCGTGAGCCACCACGCCTGGCGAGAAGTGCATTTTTAAGACAATAAGGTCACCTGGTTTTGAGCAATGACAGATTAATATAGCTCTCCTCTCCTCCCTCCTCACCCTTGACCACAAATTGTACTTATATATTTTTTATATACTCTTTTCATTATTTCTTTAAGAATTTGTGGATCATTTGAAAAGGCAATACAGAGATGAAAGCCTTGTAGTAGCTTGGAGAAAAATGGTGAGAGAATTGCATCACTCAAATGTGGTAAAAGGATATAAAAGCCAGCAGAGCATTCCCAGAATTTGTATTCATATCCCACCGTGAGCAGATGTGGTAAAGGAATCCCAAGTGAAAATCTCAAACACATAGATTTTTCTGCTATTAACATCAATTAGCAGTGACTTCATTTTAGCAAAACAATGCCATGTGTCACACTGAATGCTAATTTCATGAATTTTGGGACTCTAATACTTATGTTTTTTATTTTTTTAATTATATAAGAGCTACAATAATAACTTTCTATCTGGTTTTGAAAACTTAAAGGTAGGCATTATTAGAAACCTTTTCATTTTAAGTGACAAAAAACAAAACCAAATTGATTGTGTTCAGCGTTTGCAGCCCTCCTCTCCCTGCTCTAATCAGCATTTGTTTGTTTTATTATTTTTTTTCATTGTTCTGTGACAGAGTCTAGCTTAGCTGAGGTTAGCCTTGGGCTCACTATGCATCCCAGGCTCACGTCGAAATCACGGTGAGCCTCCTTCCTCAGCCTCTCAAATGCTGGGATTACAGGTGTGCACCACCACCCTTGGCTCTCTCTCATCAGTTTCTTGACCCAAACTTCGTGGCCATCTCTTTACCTATAGCGCACAACTAAATGGAGGCTTTATCTAGGATTCTGTCCTCAGGCCTCTTGTTCCCTCGCGCATCTTTGTTTGGGAGAATTCATCCATTCACACAGCTGTGCTTCCTGTGGAATGATTCCCTGATCTCTCCATCACCCTCCTCTAAAACCCACATTTCTGGCTGCCGGTGGGTGTCTCCACCTCTTGCCTAGGACCTAGCCAGATGCAGATTTCCCTTGATGCTGACTGAGCCCACCACGCTCAGCCCCACCTCCCTTCCAAACCTGACACTGATAAAGCCTGGAGAGGGGTCTTGGCTTCGGTGTTCAGAGACCTCTCCTGTCTGTCTGTCTGTCCATCCATCCGTCCGTCCATCTCTCCCCACCGTATTTGCCCTTGTCCAGATACTCTGAGTGAATGTTAGCACGTTGGGTTCCAACTAAGGGGAAACTGAGTGAGGAAAGTCTCCTACTGGGTTTGCTGGACACCTCTGTGTGGTTTGCGGCCTCTGCTGTGGAGAGGTATCGTGGGTCGGCCGGGGATAGGAATGACTTCTACAGCGGCCCTACTGTGCACTGGGCCAGTGCACCTGCTCTGACATGAAGTTCAGAAGGCACGTCGTGACCTGAGCGTGTCCCACTGCACCCAAAATCGAGAAGGCACAGTGAGGGGAAGGAAGACAAGTTCAAGACAGCACAGCCACTGGAGTGCACTACCTTTCCTGTTCCTTCCTTTGTTCCTACTTTCTTTCTTTTTTATCTTTCCTTCATTCTTGTGATCATGGGAAAAAGAATCATCCTAAATTATACATTTACCAGACACAAACTGCAGCATAACCACAAGCAGCAAGTGTGTCTATAATAGCTCATCTCTAAAAATAGAGCTATGTGTATTCTCCCAGCATTAACCCATAGTAAAATATAAAATAATCTATAAAATGAGATACGTGAATGTTTTTGCACAAATTTGATACACGTGTTTTACCCTAAAACAATAACTCCTGTATTTTTTATTCTACTGCATAAATAGAATGGGTGTATTTTCCACAGCTTTCAAATAAAACCCAAAGATCCTGTCAAGTCCCGAACCTCCTGCATCAGCGCACAGGAGAAGCCTCAGCTCCCAGCTGGCCCAGCCAGAAGCCCAGCCTCAGCTCTTCCCGGCAGGCCTCCGCAGGGTCAGGGGCCGGTCCTACCCCGCGCTGTCTGTTGTGTGCACAGCTGGGGACTCAGCCAGTGACACTGAAATGCCAGCTGTTTTACAACCCAGGGTTCATCCACAGTCACACAGTGCACACAGTTCTCAAGTCTCATTAGGCTCTTTTTACCTGAATCCATTGTGTTTTTCTTCTTTTCTTTCATGATATTTTTGAAGAGTTTAGATCAATTGCCTGGTAGAACGACCCCTCCCATGTAGAGTACACAATTTGCCTGTCTGTTTCTGCATAAGCAGATTTGAGTTAACCATTTAGAGCAAAACACCTATATGGTATACTTTCCATTGGTTGACAGCAAGTAGCAAAAGATGACATACTGTGTCATTACTGGTCATGCCAAGTTCATTCTTGGTTAAGATGGCTTCTGCCAGACCTCACTATGATAATCTTCTCCCACTTGTGATTATCATCTGTGGAATGATAAGTTCCACTTTATAAATCATATGAATGTTCTATTCCCAGTAATCTTTTTTTTTTTTTTTTTTTGAGACAGGGTCTCGCTTTGTAGTTCAGGCTGGCTCTGGGCTCACTATGTAATCCAGGCAAGCCTCAAACTCAGCAATCCTCCTGTCTCTGCCTCCCGAGTGCTGGGATTACAGGCGTGAGCCACCACGCCCTGCACTGTGGTATGCGGTGTTGATTGCTGGTGGGTGTGAGTCTCCACGCCCAGCATTGTACGTGGTTACCGGGGATCGAACCCAGGACCTTGTGCTTGCGAGGCAGGCGCCGGAAGCACTGAGCTAACCCTCCGGCCCACGTTCCCAGTAATCTTGACCCAGGGGTTTAAGTATCACTATTACTAAGCGATAGTCAATGGTAGTCATTTTTCTAATTCTATCATTCCATCTATATTTATTAGCTGGAAATATTCACAAAGAAGTTTTCCCTTGAACATAAACCTTTATATACAATTATTGTACAGTATCTATGATGGTATAGTATTACCATATACAGTATCATTACAAACTCATGGGTCTTTTCTACTCACTCTTTTATGATCTGTTAACTTTATTCCTTTTTTGTTGTTGTTGTTGTTGTTAAGTGTTTAAGTAGTCCCAGAATCAGCCTCTTAAAGCCGGCTCCTCTGGGCCTTTAATGCTTCTCCCATTACCAGGGCAACTTTATGGGCAGCGCAAGACCTGTGCTCATAAAAGCCACCTGCTTAGTTTAACGTTCTGCTGTGACTGCTTTGATATCCTCCATCACTTCTCAACAGGAACCCTGCAATTTCACTTTGTACGGAGCTGTGTAAATCATGCCACTGGGTTTTGCTGTGGGGGTGGGGGGGATGGGTAGGTGGGTATGGGTGTGTGTGTGATTGGAGAGCATACCCATGACCTTCGTGCTGAACTACATCTCCAGCTCTTTTTTCAATTTTGAGACAGGGTCTTGGTAAATCACTGTACTGCTCAGGCAGTCCGTGTCTTGGCCTCCCAGAGTGCTGGGATTATAGGTGATCAAGCACCACCATGCCCAAACTGACTGCTGGTGTTTAAGCACTTTCTTGCTTTCTAGCGCAAGATGTCCCTCATACATTGTATAGTATTTCCACCACCTTTGATCTGGAAGTAACCAATTGATCCAAGGAAGTGTGTCCTTTCTAAGGGTACTTAGAAACCAGGATCCCAGTACAAGACGCAACCATTGCTCCTGGGCAACACTGTTTCCAGGCCTTTCAGGAGGTAGGGCTGCTTTATATGCACACAGCCAATCCTAATGCAGGACCATGGTGCTCCTCCCTCCCACGTCACCTCCTTCCTATAGGGAGAATCTCGGGTCCTGGCAAAATCAGTATCTTTATCATTCATCATACCCCACATATACACAAAACCGTTTCAACATTATGAAACTAAAATTACTGTCAGTTAAGATCCCATTTCATAAGTTCCCCCTACAGGTCTTCCTTTCCTTAGAATATAGCCCACTCTTCAAAGTATGTGGTTCAAAAGGAACTGGTTGTCATTGCTACCCATTTGCTAACCAGAGGGATGCATTCACTTCTGTTTGCATTCAACCCCTTGGGGTTTTTAGCCTCCTTTGGAAAAGCCAGCCACAGTAGTGCACACCTGTAAGCTCAGTACTCCTGGAGGCTGAGGCAGAAGAATCACAAATCTGAGCCCTCCCTAGGCAGTTAGAACTTAGGGCAACCCTGTCTCAAGAAAAGAAAATGTTAAAAGGGACTAGAGTGTAAAGGCCCTGGGTTCAATCTCCAGGACCCCTAAAACCCTATTTATTTAATTTCAAATATACAAAACATTTACACAGCTCAAAAATCAAACCTGTATAAAAAGACATACTGAGCAAAGTTTCTCCATTGGTGCCTGTTCACAAACTT
Organism: Thryonomys swinderianus; assembly: GCA_004025085.1. Taxonomy (NCBI): domain Eukaryota; kingdom Metazoa; phylum Chordata; class Mammalia; order Rodentia; family Thryonomyidae; genus Thryonomys; species Thryonomys swinderianus. The sequence goes on along the minus strand of PVIC010016032.1, from coordinate 20,083 downwards.
CCAACAGGAAATCATTTAATCATTTTTATTGTTTCCTGGTTTATTTTCTATGTACTTCTATAGATCTCTCTGTCTCTGTCTCTCTCACACACACACACACACAAACACACATACACACACACCATTATTTACACTAATTATAGCATGTTCAATGCTTTGCCAACTTGGTCTGTTTACTTAACAATATGGGAACTCCTTCCATATCAACTAGTAGTCAACACTTATATTTTATGGTTGTTTGGTTCACCATTATTTGCCTGTTACGTAATTTTTTTTTTTTTTTTGAGATAGGGTCTCGCTTTGTAGTTCAGGCTGGCTCTGAGCTCAGGGCAAGCCTCAAACTCAGCAATCCTCCTGTCTCTGCCTCCCGAGTGCTGGGATTGCAGGTGTGAGCCACCATGCCTGGCACTGTGGTATGTGGTATTGAGTGCTGGTGGGTGTGTGTCTCCATGCCCAGCATTGTATGTGGTTACCGGGGATCGAACTCAGGACCTTGTGCTTGCAAGGCAGGTGCCGGAACCACTGAGCTAACCCTCTGGCTCAATTTGCCTGTTATGTAATTTTATCCAACCAATCATTAAGAATAAGAATCTTGGTTGGGTTTTCAATATTTGCCTATTACAATGTCACCTCAATAGTCTTCCAGATCTTGTCCAATGTTGGGCGAGGGAAGTTCCTCAGAATAATCTCATGGAAATTGAGGTGCTGGATCAAAAAGAAAGACCCAGGGCCGGAGGGTTAGCTCAGTGGTTCCGGCGCCTGCCTTGCAAGCGCAAGGTCCTGGGTTTGATCCCCGGTAACCACATACAATGCTGGGGGTGGAGACACGCCCACCAACAATCAAGGCCACATACCACAATGCCGGACTTGGTGACTCACGCCTGTAATCCCAGCACTCAGGAGGCAGAGACAGGAGGACTGCTGAGTTCGCGGCGGCTTGCCTGGGCACCATAGTGAGCTCAGGGCCAGCCTGAACTACAAAAGTGAGACCCTGTCTCAAAAAGCAAAAAAAAAAAAAGAAAGACCCACATTGACTGTAGGCCAGTGAGACCCACTTGCTATTGTTTCATACATAACAAATTCTCCTGCTCCGTGGAGTTTGCAGCAAAGTACACTTGTCAGCTGTGCCTGAAGGTAATGCTGACACCTCTAGAAAAGCTCCCACAACAAACACCTGCCAGGTGGGAGGGCTTGTTCCTGCGGATGGGGTCCAGTCCCAGAAAGATATCTAAAAGGGATCATCACATGAAGAAATAAAGATCCTTCTAGCTGCTCTGAAAGACCTTTAGTAAAGGGACACTTTATTTTCCAGGATTTTGTGTGTTTAAATGTAACACTATGGAGAGACATGTTTAGGAGCAGGAAGTTCCAGTATTACTGAGAGTCACTGGCAGAGGAATAGCCCCCCACAAAAACGAGCACTTCCTCACACCAAGCCCCTTGTAGATGTACTGTTTGCTCTTTCACATCTAATCTTAGCCTTTTCCACCTGCACCATGCTGAGGAAAGCCAGCCTGGCCCCTGCACCTGCTTGGGTTCAATAGGCCAAGTTTAGGCAGAAGACCGGAGACTAGAGAAAAGGGACGGGGTGAGCCATCTACTTTCACTACCCATGCTGGGCCACCTTTCCTTCTTAAAATCTTTATTTCTGCCTAGCGGCCCTACCTTTAGATGCTAGTAATCATTACATCCTCTCTGGCCACTGAGATCTTAAAAGAATAACATGCCCCTCACTGTTCTTGGGGCTTTACCATCCCTAGACACTTGGCTCATACCCTTCCAAATAGCCCGTTAAATTCTGCTCAGTGTCCACACTGAGTAGACCACACATTTCCTGTAGGGCCTCTGACAACAGTGTGAGTCAGGAGCCTTGTTTTAAAGATTTCTGACAGGGCTGGAGATTTAGCTAAGTGGTTCCGGTGCGGGCCTCACAAGCACAAGCTCCTGAGTTCAATCCCGGTGACCACATAGAATGCTGGGCGTGGCGGTTCACGCCCACCAGCCATCAATACCACATACCACAGTGCTGGGAGTGGTGGCTCACGCCTGTAATCCCAGTACTCGGGAGGCAGAGACAGGAGGATTGCTGAGTTCGAGGCTTGCCTGGGCTACATAGTGAGCTCAGGGCCAGCCTGAACTACAAAGCGAGACCCTGTCTCAAAAAAAAAAAAAAATTTCTGACATAGGGTTCACGGAGAACGAACCGTGAGGGCATCACACTAAATGATAAGCCAGGCATAAAAGACAAATACTCTACGATTCCACTTACGTAGCAAATTTGTCAAGATAGAAGAGTGGCAGTTACCAGAGGTGGGAGGGAGGGGGGTGGACATGGAGTTTAGTTTAATGGACGCAGAGCTTCAGCCTGTGAAGATGAAGCCGCTGTGGACATGAACGGCGGTGATGATCACACAGCGGGACGTACGTGCTTAGGACCTAGGACTGGTCTTCCATTCGCACAGCGTCTCCAGTCACACGCCTCCAAACACCGCTGATGTCGCCACAGCACTTCTGCGATTTCAGAAAAACACACGCTTGTTTTCTCCATGAGCAAGAGCACGACTGCAGGATCTACCACTGTCCCAGCTCATTCTCCCTGGCAGTCACAGCTGCTAACCCAGTAGTTCAATGAATAAACGAATTCTGAGTACAGCACGGTAGGTGGCAACTTACTCTGTTTTTGTCGAGCTCCATGGAAGCAGGTCTGGATCTTCGAGTTACAGAATACTCTAAATAAAATGACTGCTGGTGAGGACTCCTTAAAATGCCAGCGACACCACTTTACAACACGTGGAGAACGGAGCAGGGAGATGTGAGCTCTTTAGGACGAGCTCCGGGGTCTCGGGATTTCAGAATTCATAGCAGCGATTCGTTGGTCAGGAACTGGGTAAACCATATTCTCACTTTTCTTTCATCCTTCCAACCCTCCTCAATAATCCTAAAGTCAGCCACCCCCAAACTTCAAGATGGCCTTTTTCTCCTTTTCTAGGCTAATGTTTTAGAGCTACATTAATCAAATTAGCTATATTTAGCTTTAATGGATTTTGCAACTATTAATATATTTCTGGAGATATTTTTGCAAGAAGAAAGTTTTACTATTCTGCTCACGTTTTAATTCTTAGCTCACGCTTCATGTTAATGCCAGTGACTTATGGTTCTAGAATTTAAACCTGACCAGCTCTTTTCCACTGTAGGATCGTAATCCAGTTTACAAATGAACATTGCGCAGTAGGAACTCAGGAAGTTTTCTGACCACTGTCTGGTTAATGAAAGTAATCCTCATACCGCTGATTCTCTCACCACAAAACCCTAATAATCACTCTGTCTGTTTATCCTTCTTATTAAGGCATCAGGATTCAATATCAACCAGTCTCAAAAATCTCCCATTAGTGTCATGAACCTTTTTTAATCTTTTGACTTGATAACAATTGTTTTTAGTTTTAAAAACCAGCTTAGTCTAGCTTTTGCCTTTTATTTTCTCATTTGTGCTCATTCAGTATTCAAAAATGAAATCATTTCCCTCTTTCTTACCTCAACCCTGTCCAAGACTGGAAGTGAAATACTCCAGCTCAGAAATGCCTTAAAGGCACCGTGTCCAAGCATAGTGCTGCATGCAAAGGAAGGCTGTTATTTCCAGCAGAAAAAATATTGGCGTGAAGAAGGGAGAGAGGCTGGGCCTGGTGGCTCATACCTGTAATCCCAGCACTTGGGAGGCAGAGGCAGGAGGATTGTTGTAAATTCTAGGCTCACCTGGGCTACATAGTGAGTTCAGGGTCAACCTGAATTAAAAAGCAAGGCCATGTCCCAAAAAAACTAAAAATAAATAAATAAAATAAGAAGGGAGATAGGAGAAGGAACACTGAGATTTGCATGGAAAGAATTTTTTAGACCAGGGCCCTCCTGAATACTTAAAGAGTTTGGCATGTGCTCTCCAAATTGAATCTGATGTCTTCAACATGATTTCAGTACTATTTTGTCAAAGGCTTCGTGTTCTATTTCATTACTCTATAACTTTCATTCTTTTTTCCACATGATATGTGTTCTAACTCTTGCCCTTATCCGTGCCACTGAACAGAATCTCTGATGTCAGTGATACAGGGGAGTAAAGTACCGATCCACGCTGCAACAGACTGAACATTGAAAATGGGCTACGCAAAAGACACCAGAGACACAAGACTAAATATTAAACGATTCCATTATTTGAAATATCCAGAAAAGACAGATCCCCAGGGAAAAATAACAGGTAGGGCATTGCGGGGGGCTGGTGGGGAGCGCTGGGAAGAGATGGCAAATGAATACAGGGTGTTTGAGAGGATGATGAAAATGTTCTAAAACCGGTGTGGTGACAGTCATGCAGTGTTGAGGATACTAAAATCCATTGCCTTGTATGCTTTAATTGGATGAGTTGTATTGTGTGTTATTTATATCTCAGTAAAGTGTTATCTCACACACACACACACACACACACACACACATACACACACTCCAACTCTGGGGCAGGGGGGAAGGGGAAAAATGTTGGTGATAAGGGAAAATAATAAAATTTAGAGAAATCAGACAAAAGAGAGAGGGGAAACTGTTCTTATAAAAATAGAGCTCTTTACCCAATTCCTAAGAGTGTAGTCTCTAATCGTTCTCAAAACTGCAGGAACCAGCAGGTGGGGCGAAAAAAGGCTGGATCAATGCTGCCAAAGTGGAAAACAGACAAAGGGCAAAGCTAGCAACAGAATCAAACGCACCAAAGCGAACAGTGAGAACACCAGGAAGCGAGGCGGAAGCCGCCTGCAGGGACAAAGCCACAGGACAATAATTTTGAAATAAAAATGAAACGGGACAAGGGAGCCCACTCTTTATTCCAGCCTCTTCTCTTTGTCCTCTCCCACCCCATCCCTCTCTACCCAGTCCTCTGTCTCCCTTAGCTCTCCACCCCTCCCCCAGTCCCTGTCCAGTCCGGTTTATGCACTCCACAGGGCCCTTCCTCCCCCCAGGGCCCTTCCTCCCCCCAGGGCCCTTCCTGGTGTGCCTGCTCCGTGCTGATGGACCACCTCGGGTGCTTGGCCTCAGAAACACAAAGGGGGATGAGCAGTGGTCTGAGAGCTCCCACCAGCAGCCAGCTTCTCAGTGGCTACGCCTGTATTGTCCTCCACAGAAGGCCAGGAGCCAGACTGGCATGATTCATGGATACAGCCAGGAAGAAATCTTCCCAGAGCAGCTGAGGAAGCCACTTGATGCAGGCCTCTCAGCAGCGTGCCGGAGCAGGCCCCATGCTAGAGCTGGCTCCTTCAACTTCCTCCCTGCTGCCCCTGTGGCCCCGGCTATAGACGTTGGGCAGGAAGTCCTAGGTCTATTTTTTAGCTCTAACATGTGGCCTGGGGCAAATCTTTAAAACTACTTCCCATTCTGCATTCATGCAACAACTTTTTCTTCTGGGCTGCCTAGGGTCACCGACTGCTATAATTTCTGTCTTAAAACTCTGAAACTTGAGAAACCACAGAACATGTCCTTCTCTCTGAGGTCTCCAAATCACAAAGCGAGTCAGAGTCTGCCCAGGATTAGTGCCTAAGCCTCTGGCACCCCACTCAGCTCATATCAAATAGACCTACAGTAATTACCCAGGTGATACTAACAGTACCTTATAAAAGGATATGAGGACACACATACAGATACAAGAGATAATATACTTGTCTACTCAGACTTGCTTTTAAAAAGGAATTTTAAATCTGGTATGACGGCATATGGCTAAAATGCCAGCGTTCAGGGAAATTAAAGCAGGTGGATCATAAATTTGAAGGCAATTTGGTGGTATCCTGTCTAGAATTTTTTTAAAAAGACATATAAGTGTGTGTGTGCACACGCGCATGTGCACATGTGTGTGTGTGTGTGTGTTTCTGGCAGGACCAGGAATTGAACTTGAGCCCTTGTGCTTGCAAGGTAGACACAGTACAACTGAGCTGCATCCCCAGCCCCATGTTTCATTTTATTTTAATAAAGCCTGGGGATGAAGGTCAGCATAAAGCCTCTGGGTTCAATCCCTAGTACGGAATGGGAGGTGCTTTAAATCATGTAAATTTACTGCTTAAAAAGAAAAACCTAGTGTGAAACACTGTGCCTTCCTCATATAAAGCCTTTGCCTGGGCAGGGCTGAGTCTCTTAGTATTTCTCTGGTGTAGGAAGACAAGCTGCCAGAGCTGTTCTGTACTGACTCAGTACCAAGAACTGGGTGCTCATGTATGTGTGTGGTAACCTATTTGGGGAACAGCAGGCACCTGGCTCAGTAAATACAATTTGCATTTTCAGAACTGTACATCAAGTCAGACCCCCTAAGGAATCAGGCACACAGAAATTAGAAATTGAATCCTTAAAAAAAAAAGTTGTAAAAAACAATTATCATCATCTGACTCGTATCACCTACTCTCCACCAAGTGCAAGAGATAAATCCAAGAAATACATAATTAAGGGAATTGTTTCCTGCAGCATTATACCAGCAGAGAGCACTTCTTAGGGATGTCATTGCTTATGGTTCTGGGCTAATTGCTGTACAGAGAAAATTGCACAGAACAATTCTCAGCCTCCCTCTCTAGCTTGCGAGGCCTTACCATGTAAGGTAGACATCACTCACCTGGACAAACAGGTTCAGGACACAAGAGCAGATGGGAACTTCAAAGGTCCCAGTGACTAGACACAGAGGCATTTACCAGGTCAGTGTCAGTGCGGCCCGGGCGTGAGGGGCCAGGGAGTACAGCCCGGCCTGAGCTGCTGCCAGTTTCCCCAGGCACACTCAGGCTTCGCAGCAGAGACTCCGTACCCTCTCCGAAGACACTGGGCCCATCCCCTGGTGAGCAGGGAGGACTGCCCGGGATTCAGCGGCAGGCAGAGGGGGAAGGTTAGGGGTGAAGCAGTGGGGCTGCAGTGTCAGAGGGCAGAGCAAGTGTGTGAGGTGCACCCACAGGAAACAGAGGTGGCTCTTCTGAGAGAGACCGGACCAGGGGAGCAGGACCCAGAGCAGCTGCGGCTGACCGCCCCACCCACGCCTCTGGCCCAAAGTCTCTCACACTTCCAACAGTGCTCAGGGCTCCAGAAGACCTGGTGCAAGCATGGAAAAAAAGGGTCTAGCGGAGGGAGCGGAAGAGAAGAGGTGAGCGCTGGCAGCAGGAGGATCGCGGGTGCACAGGAGAGCACCTGCGTGGGTCTGCTCTTGAGGAGAACCACGACAGGGCACGCGGTGCACGCTGCTGGCTGGAAACCTCACACGAGGACACCCTTGACTCTGAACTGTCTGCTGCCTTTCCTTTATAATCAGGCCTCCTGAAAGGATTGGGCAAGTTAGAAACCTGACTCATCATCCAGCCTCCATATTGAAAGAAATCCGTCACAAGAAAGGATCACAAAAGTAGCCACCCTTCTTAGATCTGGCAGAGAAGTCAGGTCCCAGAGCTGCCGTCATCCCCGAATCAGGAGAAACAGAGACACAGGCACATAGAGGGAGAATCGCAGTTGACTGTGGAAACCGACTTACAGAAGCTGGGAAACAAACCTAAGCTGTGATTGATGCATTCCACGGGCGCTGGGTGCACAAGGCTAAGAGCTAAAGTCTCCAGGGAACCTAACCCAGGATCTCCCAGACTTCACTGTCTTTTACTTTCTGATGCTTGACTAGGTTTTCAAAATAAATGTCAGGGAAAAATCCGTTGTGCTTGGGTTCTGGCAGGACAGCTAAAGGAACCATTTTACACTTGATCTTAGCCAAAAGGCCGAGAAGCCATGAAAGGAACCATTTTAAAATACACCACAGCATCCTATTCTTAAGAAGGCATGCCCTCAGGAGAGACTAGAAAACCACAGCCTGACCCTGGGGGGTTGTTTTGCTTTGTTTCCCAGCCCCCTCAGAGAAGCCTGGACAAAACCGAGAGGAAGAGGAGTACTTAATACCAGCCCCTGTAGCTATCCTGTCCTCTCCCAAATGTCAAGGACTCAAACTTACCTAAAGAGGAATGGAAAATGTTTGCCCTCTGCATACATCGTACTTTACTAAAGGCACACGCGGCTTAAAAAGACCAAACAAGCATCAGAACTAGTCAGATATGACAAGAATGTAGGAATTATCTGAAAACTTAAAACAACTAATTAATATGCTAAGAGCTCTAATGGAAAAGCCAACAGCATGCCACAACATGCAAGAACAGAAGTTAAGCAAGTCAAATGGAAGATGGACATTCTAAGAAAGAATCCAAAAGAAATGACAGATATCAGGACAGGGGATGTAGCTCAGCAGCGTTGTGCCTATCTGGCAAGCACATGATCCAGAATTCAATCATTGGTACCGTGAAAAAAAAAAAAGACAAATCAAAAACACTGTAAGAAAAATGATGAAGAGGTCATTAGCAGATAGGATGCAGTTGAATGTGTATTTGTGTTTTAAAACATCTAAGGCAATACTAGTAATAAATAAAAGGATAGTTTTGAAAATCAACAAAAAACTTTTTTTTTCTTTTTTGAGACAGGCTTACTTTGTAGGTCAGGCTGCCCCAGCTTACTAAGTACACCAGGCAAGTCTTGAACTCAGCAATCCTCCTGCCTCTGCCTCTCAATGCTAGGATTACAGGCGTTAGCCACCATGCCCGGCATTGGTGTATGCGGTACTAATTGCTGGTAGGCGTGAGTCACCATGCCTGGTATTGTATGTAGTTACAGGGATCAAACCAGGGACCTTGCACTTGCTAGGCAGGCGCCGGAACCACTGAGCTCAATCTACAGCCCAATATCTTTAAGAATATAACAGATGGGCTGGAGGGTTAGCTCAGTGGTTCCGGCGCCTGCCTCAGAAGCGCAAGGTCCTGAGTTCGATCCCCGGTAACCACATTTAATGCTGGGCGTGGAGACACGCCCACCAACAATCAACACCGCATACCACAATGCTGGACGTGGTGGCTCACGCCTGTAATCCCAGCACTCGGGAGGCAGAGACAGGAGGATTGCTGAGTTCGCGGCGGCTTTCTTGGGCACCATAGTGAGCTCAGGGCCAGCCTGAACTACAACGCGAGACCCTGTCTCAAAAAGCAAAAAAAAAAAAAAAAGAATATAACAGACAATTCACAGAAAAGGAAACATTAGTGGCTAATGAGTTTGCTCAACTCCGTTAATTCTCATGGGTTATACATTATATTAGTGAGATACTACGTTTTTGCAAAACAGATTGTTCTTATCCAAGGTGATATTCTAGTAGGATACACTGATATCATCATTTTGGATGTTTTGTGATGACAGCTTGACAGGTACCAAAAGTCCATGCCTATTGACCAGCAATTAGCGACCAAGTATCTGTTCCTATTTTATTTGTCTTACCCAGTTATTCAGGTACATGCACAAAGCAGCAAAGAATATTTACAATGAAACTTAAAATACAGCAAAATAGAAACATCATTGAAGACACTGGTTAAATTCTACATATGTGGAATACCATATAGCAGTAAAAAAAAATGAAGATTTATAGGGAAAAGACCATACGAATGTTCTTATAAAAAGACCTCAAAACATATAGCTACTGAAAGCTGCAAGTTGCAGAACACTAAAAAACATTACAAAAAATATCATAAGTGCATGCACAACACTATACATTTATCTATGTAAGGTCATGCAAATATGTACCAGAAAATCAGGACAGATTTATACCTGACATAATAGCAATACCTCAGGAAAAGGAAGTAAACTGATGATCAGAGGATTATCTTACTCCATTTGTACTGCTAGAACAAAACACAGATGAGTAATTTCTAAACAATAGAAAACAGTTTCTCATAATTCTGGAGGCTGGGAAGTCCAAACTCGAGACATCAGCAGGTACAGAGTCTAGGGTGGGGCTGTTTTCCGCTACTAAGACAGCACTTTGAGTACTGCATTCTCCAAGTGGCACAAACCCTGTGTCATATGGCTTTTCCTTCATCATATCACAGAAGGTTTGGAGAAGGGAATGAAGCCATTCCCGCAAGCCCTTCTGCCACAGTCCGGGTCCCCTCCGCGAGGGACCTATCTGGATTACTTTGTCATCTCCTGGAGGGCCCGTCTCTTGGTACTATCCCAAGGCAACTAGGTTTTAACTTATAATTTTAGGGAGAAATATTTAGCCTATAACAAGAATCAAAGACATTTTTGTCTTTATCTGTATAGAACTTTTTATGTTAAGTATTCATGTGTACTTATACAACTAAAAATTTTAGGAGCATGGAAAAAAATAATGAAACTACTTGTCATCACAAGGTGGACAAATAAATGCACAGAACTGTCTGAGGAAGTGCGTGTTGGGAGGAATGGAATTTGTCCCTGAGGAGATGGGCACAGTACCCTGCCTTCTGCCCTCTATGTGCAAAATCCACCACACTTAGGTGCCATCCATCTCCATTAGCTGGGAGGTCTGTCCCACAGCAGCATGCCTACCCCTCAGATGCAGGATGTAGCAGCCTAGGGCCAAGTGTCCCGGGAGCTGGGCAGCCAGGAACCTCGTGGAATATGATCATCTGTAGTACACAGCTCAATGTCAGATCATGTATCTTGGCTTTGCTGGGGGCGCGGTGGTCATTATACAGAGACTGTAAGGCCCTTCATTCTTACACAGTCTAACGTTTCTGAGTCCATGGCACTGGCAGTTTGGTTTTAAATAGAGGCTCTGGGACAATTTGAATTTTCTGAATTAGCATTTTTAACAAATCAACCAATGAGAATTTGTGAGTGATAAGCATAGTGAGAATATAGTATCACTCAGGCTTAAGATTTGATAGACAAAGTAAAACTGAGTCGGGCTGAACAAACAAACCGAAACAAAGCAGGCAACTGGGGTAGGAAGCAATCTGGAAATGAGAAATGGCTGCACATCATGCTAAGTGTCATTTCCTCAGTAGCTGCGCTTCGCTTCGTCGTTTATCTTTTTTGTTTTTCCAGATGAGGGGTTAAATGGGGGAAGTATAAATGAGCCCTTCATCCTCAGAGAGTGTCTGGCATAAAATATTAACCACAGAAGCTTTTATTTTCTTTCGAAACAATATTTTTCATCTCAACCCAGCTAACATGAGCATTTAAAAAATATTTTGCTGGCAAAGATTACAATTGCAGATGCACTGGGCCCGGCATCGCGCTCCCTTCATCATTAACTTGATGAATGGAGACTTCATGCAGAGGATCATATGCAAGGAGCAAGCATTCTGTAAATGGCATTACTGTCTTGGCGCTTGGGAAATTACAATGAGAAAATATGATCAGATATTGAGTCCCAGATCTCATCACAACAATTGGGAAATGTTTTTTGGTATATGTAATGTAACTACTGTGACCTACAGTTTGTAGGTTCTTGGTACTTCAAATAAGACCCAATTAAAATTCTGTTGCTTTAGTTGTTGAATTCAGGCCTCTCTCTCTCTCTTTCTCTCTCTCTCTCTCTCTCTCTCTCTCTCTCTCTCTCTCTCTCTTTCTCACACACACACACACACACACACACCCATACACATATACATATTTAATTATATATTTACTGTGAAATATATTTTCAAAGTAAAAAATTGGGGAAAAGCTGTTGCTTCCTTCAAAGTCTCTTTAGGTTATCCTGTGCTGTCTTCTTGCTCAGACTTCCCAGCCTTGGCTCATGGTCCCCAGCAGGCTTCCCCGACTCCCCTGTGAAGCTCAGGCTATAGAGAGCAACCACTTGACTCTTCTACCACCACGTTCCAACCAGGCCCCTCCCCTGCCGTGTCTCCCATGTTTCACCACAAAAAGCCAAACTTCTCTGCCCAGTTCCCCTGCTCCTCAAAACCCAGCCCCTCCTGGGTCCTCCAGGACTGGTGGGCTTCTGGCCTTCCCAGCATTGTTTTCTCCTCTGTACCTCTGCTATTGGCCCTACCACAAGTGTTCTTCCCTGTGGCCTTTACTTGTTTAAACTGGACCTATTCAAGGCACAGCCTAAATCTTGCTTCTTCCATTCCTTCTCTGTCTTTAATATCTGACTTCTGAACCACAATCATCCGACCTCCTGCCACTTAGATGCAAACAGTATATCTACGTTAGTAAACAGCAACAACAATAACAACAAAACAATGGGAAACACCTCTCAACAGTTCTCTCTATGCTACTTAAGAACCAGGCCAAACCAGGCATAGTGACAGACACCTATGATCTCAGCACTTGGTGAGGCTGAGGCAGAAGGATCATACTTTCTAGTCTAGCCTGGGAAACTCAGACTTAAAACACCCTGTCTCAAAACAAATTTTTTTTGTTAAAAAAATGGGCTGAGGATGCATCTCAGTGCAAAGTCCCTGAATTCATCCCCAGTATGAGGAGAAAGAAAGAAAATCAAAACAAAAGAAAAAAGAAAGAACAAGCATCAACACAGATGTTGGTGAGTTGTTGTTTATCAATTTCAATAAAATAATGCTTTTGAAAGTATACAAAGGTAAACTGACCACAGTATGTGACCATGATGTACACATATTCAACCCATATTTACTGACCATCTGCTGTATGCCGAGCACTGTTCTAGGCACTTTGGAGACATCAATGCATAGAGTAGAACATTGTAGAGTTCACATCCTAGTGTAAGTATATGTATTATATTGTATATTGGAAGATGACCGATCTATAGAAGGAAGAAACAAATGTTGAAAAATTCAAGAGTACAAAGTGGGACTGCTCCATAGGGTGCTAACTACAATTTTAAACAGCGCAGTCAGGTGGGCTATATGTACAGGTGACATCCGGAAAGCCGTGAGGAAGGAAAGGGAGTTGGCCATGAAGACATGTGGGGGAGCAGCATCCCAGGCAGCCACACACAGGGAGGCTGCACAGGAATGAGCCTCAGTCCTTCGTGTTCTTGTGTGCAGAGCTCAGTGTGGATCCGTCCTGCCTCCCAGCACAAAAAGACCAAGTTTCCTAACTGGCACCTGCCTTCCTTTCTTCCTGATACTCCTCCTTTCCATGGACCTGGCTTTCAAGATAGGAAACACTGTCCTCCATTCGTATGGTAAGTATCCAGTAACTAGAGAATAAATCCGCAAGGCTGTACTTTTACAGCTGTCCAGCGATGCCTACACTGAGGACCTCAAGGGTGACTCTCAGACATTTGTTGGGGCTGGGGGTATAGCTTGGTGTTAGAACACATTCTTAGCATGGGTATGACCCTAGCTAGGATCCATCCCAGCACTGCAAACAAACAAAGAGATATATCTGTTAGCTCATTGGAGGTCTAGGGAAGCAAAGTCTTCACTTTGTAATGCATCCTCTGGAGAACTAAACACAACATAGTGCACCAGAGGGGAATGAAAGAAATTCCCAGTCTGAATCTCAGAGGGAAACTGGCCGGGGTGGGGTGGGAACAGATGGCAGGAGGCAGGAGGGAAGGAAGTGGGGCCACAGCAAGGCCCTCGCAAGCAACACTGACATGGAGCCAGGCGAAATCCGGCCACAGTCCTGCTGTGCTGTGCCCGTGTCCAGGGTGACCTGAACATTCTACCCATGGAGTCTCTCCAAACTGGAAATAATGAAGCATAGAAGAAAGCTACAATTTGTACATTTTAACTTAAAAATATCAGCCATAAATCATGTTTATAACTATATGGAAGTCATTATGGAAAGTATGAGACAGAAGAAATAAAAACTAGAATTTCATCTGCCCCAACTTAGTCATTTGTTATCATCCAGCTATATACACACCGTAAAGACCAGGAGGAGGCAAATTTCCCAACCAGAAACACCTTGTCATCTTAATGAGATTGAATTTTACTTTGGCTATGGGAGATAGTGATTTTTCTAACTAGAAGTAGGTACGGGGAGAAAAGAACCCTGCTTTTTTCCCTTCGAGCTTTGTACTTCTTGACAGAGAAGGAGGCAGCAGGTGCCAGAGCTGCTGTGCTTTCTCCAGAACACTGTCAGGTCAGTGTGACCAGCCACCGTACCAGCACCCATCTGTCCGCAGCCCTGAGCTGGGATCCCTGCGCTAAGGAAGCTCACAGTCTGGGGAGGACATGGGCATTTGATGAGTCATTTCACAGAAAAAGCATGTAAATAACAGTTTTGGAAAGTGTAGGAAAGAAGTTCAGAGGAACTTGAGTGAAACGTGGGCATGGGGGTGCAGCGGGGTCAGGTTTTCTTAAGAAAATGATGGTCCAGCTAAGCTCTGGAGCTGGAGTGGTGAGATTTAGTTGGACATGAAAGGGGCCAGTGTCCCTAAAAGGGCTTTAGTGACTCCGAGATATAAAAAGGTCCGGACTGCTGGGAAAATTAGGGTGGTGAGGGATTGTATTCATCAGGTTTCTCTGGAGAAACAGAACCAAAGAAAATTTATAGAGAAAAGGTCTGCTTCATGGAAACACCTAGGATGTTTGACTAAATATCTAGTCATCCCATATCCTGATCAAATTTATATGTGAAATTAACCATTACTGGGGTGGTAAGAAAAGAGGCTAAGAAATTTAGATGTGGGGCATATGTATAGAATGCTTTAAGCAATGCTGAGAAATCTGACTTTTTTTCTAAGAGCAACAGAGCTACTGAAGAGATTCAAGAAAAGAAGGACCAATTCTAATGAGTACTAGGGAGACTGCTTTGGTGGATGTATAGGAAAGGGGCAATTTCAAGGGAAGCTTCATAGACGTGACTTTTAAATTAAGCCCTGAAGATTGCATAGGATTTAGTTATTTGGAAAGGAATGACAGGCATTTCAAAAGAGATGAACACCACAGCAAAGGCATAAAGAAGGAACTTGAGGGTATTCAGTCACTAAGGCGTCCCAACTTGAGAACAGGAAATTGAACAAGGGGGAGAGGATACAAAATGAGGCTTGCAAGGTGGCTTGGGAGACAAATCATAGAGCACCTGGAGTCACAGGGAAAGAAATCCCTGGCTTGACAACCAGTGACAGGAAGTGGATGGTTTCTTTGATTCATCAGGTCTGTTTTGGAAGGACGGCTATTGACGGCAGAGTAACACAGCTGGAGACAAGGCTGACAGAGCAGACAGCACCCAGGGAGAAACAATTACAGACTGAAGGAGGAAGAGGCAATGGAGATACTTAGGAGGACACAGATTTCGGGGACTAACCTGAGATCAAATCAGCAGAGCTTGGCAACTGATTGGACCTGGAGAGTGAGGAAGGGGAGGAATCAAATATCACTCTGCATTTCTAGCCAGAGTAATTAAGGACAACAACTTTGACCAGACAGGGCATACAGAAGGAAGATCTGGGGTTTTTTCAAGGGGAAGGAAGGAAGGGAAGAGAGGGAAGATGAAAAATGTCAAGTTAGACATGTTGAGTGGGAGGTGCTTATAGCGCTTTCAGGTAAGACATCCACTGGGTAGTTAGCATTTATGGGCCTGGAATCCAGGATTAAAGATGGAGTCATACTTACAGTTATGATGTTTCAGTCTTATTCATTTTTAAATTTCGAAAAAAAAATTTAAGTTAACATGGACTAATTTTTCTGTTTATACCCTCATGTACTATCACCTTCCTTACACAAAGGAGCAGACACTGTAATTCCAGAAAAGCATAAAGGTCATCACCGCAGAACAAAAGGAATTTTTTAAAAAATTGAATAAATTGAGCCCTGTGAAAAGCCCCATCATCCCCATTTTCCTCATTTTGTTACAAACCTGTAAAATTTGTACTGCTTGGTTTGCATTTGCCCACTGTGGATTGGAGACTGGGGGTGGGGTGCACGAAATCTCTCATCCGATTTACAGGTAAGTGATCAGTCTTATCAGAGGGATCTAATAAGTGTCTTGGAAAAGCATCTACAGGTCATGTGGGAAGTGAAGGAAATGAAGCATTAGGAAGTCAGCATTTGGCAGAAACAGAGCAACATCAGAACCAGGATGAAGAATCCTCCCACCTGACAGCTGCAACCTGACAGCAAGTCTTCCTCAGGTCCTTGCTGTGGTAGAGCAGGGTGGCAAAGAGGAAGCCATGCAGCTGTCATCACCAGGGGAAAGATTCACAAAAAAGCCACAGGCCAGAAAAGGGGTTGGAAAAGACAGCCAGTGAGCCACAACTGTTGCAGCCACTGCCTGACTTTGCACGATACATGAGCTAACAGCAGTTTTTAGAATTTTCATTTATTTTTTTAATTCAAAAGAACGCTATTTCGTGATACGTGAAAATTATTTGAAATTCAAATTTCATTGTCAATAAATAGTAGTTTGGTTGGATTACAATCACTGTTGGTCAAGTACATATTATCTGTGGTGGCTCTTATGCTATATGACAGAGCTGAGTAGTTGCAAAAGCTACTGCATGGTACAACATCTAGATCTTTTATCTGTTTCAATCCTGGCCTCTAAGCAAGTACTCTACCCTTGCCCCACATTCTGAAATATTTACTCTCCGGCCCGTGTTGGGAATCTGCACAGTGGAGGCAATCAGGCAGGTAGAGCTGAAGGGCACAGCCAGGGTGAGCTGCAGAGTCCCAGCCCCTCCTGCCTTGTCTGGGACCCAGAGTACACAGGAAGCACCAGATGAAGGTGCGGGCTATTGAGAGCCCTCAAGGACACAGAGCTATGGAGCCAGTCGGCCCATCACATAGAGATGGCTGTTTTGAGTTTTGTCACTGTTGTCTGTGAGCTTCTCTAGTAACTATAAAAGAAATCCACTCTGCCAGTCAGAACTTGACTTCCCTCCCCCATCCTTGGTACTGACATTGAGGCAGAGTGACATTTTTCTACAGTGCTGGTCCTTAATTTGCTCCTGGAATTGCAAATCCAATGGCACAGTCTGCATATGCCAAGGAGGGATGGGAATCCCACCAGAGGAGCCTTGAAACAAAGGAAACAAATAACTTCCAAACCACATCTTACAATCTGGACCTGTTACAGGACAGATGGGGCTGAACTGTTGATTCTATCAGCAGAACAGAGGAAGGAACTATTTTTAAATGAGATTATATTATTTCCCCCAGTTCTTGTTATGAAACCTTCCTGAAATGAACTTTAAACATCGCAGGCCCTGTCATAGGGATGAATGAGATTAACAGGCGGGAGGAGCACCGCAAGGAAGTGGCTCCGTTACAGAAAGCGTGAGAAGCAGAGATTGGTATGGATCCCTGTGGGCCCCTTGGCTGTGTAAAGAACTAGGCCTTGAAGCACAGCTGGGTGTGTTAGGAAGGGACGAGTGTCTTTGAAAAGCTATGTGTTCCATAAAAACATTAATTAAAGGTCCTTTTTCAAAGGACATTTCTTGTAATAAATTAGAAGTCTTCTGTATTCTTTGCCTTCAGTGAGAAAATGATTGACAACTAGTTATTGTATAGCAGAGAAAAATATCCTGGAAATGATGAAAATCTTGAAATAATATCATGCAGTAATTCTTTATAATGCTGGGCTTTCGTGCAGAATTTTGCAAAGGGAGTTGTCTATATCATTTGGCCCCTGCGTAATGATAATGTTGATGTCATGCAACCTGCTGAGTAATAGAACCAGTCTCACCACTGGTCTCTAGCCCAGTGACTGTCCAGGGAGGATGGAATACACAAGTCCTGCGTTTGTCCAGTTGTTGCCTTTGACAGGTGTCTTCCCACACACATCTCAATGCTGGGCTTCCCCAAGACCCTCTGAGTCCCAGCTCCCATATCCAACTGATTATCCGGCATTGCCGCCAGGAAGTCTCATGACACCTGAGATTTCATTATTTTCTTCCACTCTAATCCCAGCCTCCACCATCTCTATAAAACATACCAACATCCTTCTTCTCATCAAACTAGAATCTACGATCTGTTCCCCACTCCTCCCTTTCCCCTAACACTTATATCCAATTTGCCGGTAAATTCTGGGGGTTGGATTACCTAGTGATGTCTTCCATTTGACAGTTTCCCTCAATCATCATTCCTGCCATCATAGCTTAGGTGGTGATCATTTCTGATCTGGATTAAAGCAAACATCTCTTAGTGATTTTCCCTCTTGTGTTTTTATGGCCCATCCCTCAGAACATTCTCCATGGAGCTAAAAACAATGGCTCCTGGAAGCGTAAGACTACATCATTAATCAGCTTAAAGATCATCAGTGACATCCTATGGCAGTTAGAATGAAATCTAAGCTCTTTTGAAGCCTATAAATTCTGCATGAACTGACCTGCTATTTCTCCAGTCCAGAGATGGCGAACCTATGGCACATGTGCCACAGTAGGCTACTTGTGAGAGCTTTCAAGCTCTGAAAGGTTTGCCATCCTGCTCTAGCTTCTTCTTGGTCCCCCTTCTCCTAGCCCCATATGCCATCAGCACTTGTCTTTTCCTTGTTCCTTGGCTCCTCTGAGTCTTTGTGTTTTCAGTTCCCAGTCACAGTAAAGTTCACTTACCATACCTCAACTTCTCAGCCTGCCGTTTTTGGTACATGACATATTCCCAACATCTCTTTATTTTAATTATCAGGGAATGAAGCTGGTGAACTGACCACAGTAGAGTTCAACATGGCTCCAAGTCAATACTTTTCTCCTTTGTCCAAGTTCTAAGTCCATTGAGAAACAAGCCAAAGAAGCTAAGTAGATGAAAACAAAAACATCACCTTTATTACAAATAAAATTGACCCTGGAGAATGTGGCATATGTTACCTGCAAATAAATGCCTTTCTAAGAGTAACTCTAAATTCAGAGACTTACCTTCTGAGTCACAGGGTGTGTGTACTCACTGCCTCCTATAATTATTTATGTGCTTGCCTTTCCTACTAGTCTGTAAACTTCTTAATTCCACAATGGAATTAAAAGCGGAAGGAAGAAATACATAAACTGTCACTGTGCATGATTTAGAGGTATTTTTATTACCACATCCCATGGATTAAGGTACAACACACACCAGCAATGAAATCCCAGTTACAGTGGGACTTTCAAAAACATGTCAGCTAGCACAGTTCCCTAGAAGGTGATATGGATGGGAGTTTAAATTCAAGAGAGCTCTGTCTTCAATGAGGCCTGAGCTGGTATGGTGGCACATACCTACAACCTCATGCACCTAGAAAGCCGAGGCAGGATGATCTCCAGTTCCAAGTCACACTGAATAACTTAGAAAGACCTTGTACCAACATAAAAAATAAAAATGGCCCGGGAATAGCTCAGTGGCAGACAGCCATTGGATTTTATCTCTAGTACAGCAGAAAAAGAAAAAGGAAAAAAAAGGGAAGAAGAAACAGGGAAAGCCTGTTCTCTTCACAATAAAGCTACAGGGCATTGGGTGTCTTTTCTTTTATAAATGTTCTAAAACCAGAAAGAGCATCTGTCAGACAGACTGCACATGACTTCAGGGTTAAATGGTTCAATCCATGTTGCAGTAACTTTGACTCCTGGTGACAGAGCAGGCCCTCAGATATTAAATTCAGTCTTGTTTTTAAAACCAGCTACATCTGAAGTGTCTCCCTTCCAAGGAGATTTAAGCAACCCCTACATAATGTGTATGTGGGACTCATCGTTATGAGGGTATCTCTGAGAAAGTGGTATAATCACTACTTATAATCCACAATCTGTCTGGCTCTGTGCTATCTCACACTGCATTTACATTCTTTGCAGAGAGTAATACTTAAGCCTGAAATGCTGCACAGACCAAGGAAGAATGCACCTACATGTAGGACAGGCAGCCCGCGGGGAAGTCTAACCTGCTGGGATTGAGGACAGCAGGACATGGAGTTATTAATATGTAAGTCACAGCCCTGATGGAACAAGCACAGTTCCCAGGACAAAGCAAACTGTAGCTCTGCTCTGACCCCATCAAGGGGACGCTGGGGACTAACCGGGTAGCTGGTACAATCACTGCTACTGAGGAAGACCAAAGGCTCCTACAGAGAGAGGTATATGGATCTGCGTGGGTGGGTAAATTTCTACGATGAATCTGTAGAGAACCACAGTATCCCCTCCATGCTCCACATACAGCTTCTAATTACACAGTGTCCTTGAGCAGCTCCAGCTTCTCCATGAGGCCTGGTGTTTACACTGACTATAATGGGGGGGAGGTCTGGCGGGATTCCCTGAGCCCACCGTTGTAGGTAGAACTGTACAACTGTACCTCTAAAGCATATAAATGGTACATTTGTTCCCTCCCTCCTCCCTCCCTCCCTTCCTCCCTCCCTCTCTCTC